>SMSR01014129.1:89897-160242 GCA_019453355.1 Ceratina japonica
CGCGACACTTAGGAATCCCAAAAAATAAAACATTTCTGTAAGATTATCTACACATGTATGTGAGTCTGTAAATATGTTAGAATTCAAATAAAATTGATTAAATCAAAGAATGTCCAATTATTATAAAAATTATAAGATTATAAGATTATTATTATTATAAGAAAATGGCAATATATTGGCAATGTAATAATAAATGAAAACTTGGCAACGTATGGCCAATATATTGCCATCAGTACAATTTGTATAAGAAGCAATATATTGATACAGGCTTCGATCTCCTTAAAAAATATTGGATGATGCGTATTAGCACTATATTGTCAATGAATTGAACATCAACATTCAATACGTAGCCAAGACATTGGTACTATGAATATCCAATATATCACCAATATAATCCCCACATGATATATTTTTACGCGGGAGGGTATATAAGTAAAGCTTTCGAACGAGTAAACATGAGAAACGGGGACTTCCCACGTGACCCGGTGCTAGAGTCTTCGAAAAGAATTTCGCCGGTCTAGGAATGACTCGAATCGCTTTCAATTTAATCCTTTCGAGGAAGTACGAGAAGCGGTCCAGAGATTGAATCCGAACGCGAGTGCGCTTTTGCGAGGACGTACGGTTCGGAGCGTCGTTTCCCGTGGCGAACGGAATTGGCGGAACTCCAGTGAGTCTGGCGTTGTTTCGTATCTAACGATAGCCGGTCGGTGGTAGGTGTGAGTCGGCCGATATAGAATTGCTTCAAATAACAGTCCCCTTCCCGCGCGGTGCTCTCGGTTCACCGACAGTGAGCATCTCTCTGATAATACAGTAGGGATATCATGGAGAGCTCTCGATATTTATGCGCCATAAAAGTCCTGTACACGGGGAGGGCAACGTTCGAATCAAGGGTGCTGACCGGACATCGGTTTCGGGGGAGGCCAAAACGGTCGGCTCTCCGTCGTTCCTATTCTATCCTCTTCCCTTCTTCGTCCACGGGATTCCGCGTCTCTTCCCTTCGTTTATGAGCGGCGAAGTGACCGATTTACTTACAATAGCCGCTGACGAGGAACCGACGGGGAAGCCTGTACACGAGGAAAGCGTCCGTCGTGGCCGCGGACGGGGAGATCGAACGGGAAGATTTCTCAGGGACGAACCGATCCTTTATTCGTCGTTACGCTCGCGGTGGACGTCCGAGTGGCCCTCTCTCGATTTAAAGTAAATACTCGTTCGTCGTACCGCTGTTTCGATTTACGAGCCATCCCTGTTCATCTCCGATTCGGGCTGGACCGAGCCGCACGTCACATTGTAGCGGGTCGTTCCAGTTTTTCATGGGCCGTGGAATCGTCGTGAGAAACGGGAGTGGACGCTTTCCACCGATAAATAACGACGGAATGGAACGTCGAGAAGAAAACGGTATCGGGGGAATGCGATGGCCGATTTCGTCAGAGCCTCGGACGAAGCGCGCGTATCTCTCGTACGACGGTATTAAGGCCGGGGGGGACATTGCGCCGAGTGTCACAACCAGCCTTCGCGATCGAACGACTTTTTTCCCGTCCGCCGTCAACGAATTCACGGCACGGTGGCGCTTAGCCTCCTTTCAGCATCGCGACGAGTCTTCGGAGCGCGTCGTTGTCACCGATTTCATTTTCATCGACCTCCCCGGGGCGAACTTGCGCCAATAAATCTCCTCGAGCCGTCTAAGAGCAACTGGTGTCGCTTAACCCTCGGGAAACGCGCTTCTTCTTTTTTCTAACCTCGTCCAGTATCGTTCGATCGAACGCGATCGTACAAGCCGATAGAAATGTCGGGCCAACGGCGTCGTCGTTACCAGCTCGGCAAATTTCACGTTAAACAACGTCGAACAAGCGTAAGAAACGGTATATAACGAGAACGTATGAACGAAGCGCGTGGGAGGCTGGCAATTAACTAACCGTCTCCGATGGGACGTCTCAGGTAACAANGCCAGCTCGCCAAATTTCACGTTAAACAACGTCGAACAAGCGTATGGAACGGTATATAACGAGAACGTATGAACGAAGCGCGTGGGAGGCTGGCAATTAACTAACCGTCTCCGATGGGACGTCTCAGGTAACAATACGAAGTACCGCGAACCATTCAACGAATTGCAATATTCTTCCATTCATAACCGGCGGAAACAAGCGAAATTTGCATGGGTCTTGTCTCCTCTCAAGTACCGACTATCTCTTCCGACTCCCCGAGGAGTTCCCGTGCACAATCCGCGTCATTTTCTCGCATGCAAAAGCGTGTTTTCCTCCGCGTGCACGTACACGGGGATCCGCGTTCACGTACACGGGGATCCGCGTTCACGGAGATCGTCCTGGCTGTGTTCGGCGACGAGTTTCGGCGGCCGTTGTGTGTACGGCCGTGCATCCGCGCATCCCCATTTCCTGTGGGACTTCCAGCGACTTCGGGCGCGGCCAATCTCGATAAAACGCGAGAGAGCAAAGAATCGGGGAAAAAAGATTCGCGAGGAGAAAAACGAAACGAGACTTTCTCCGGGGCCGCGTTCTAAAGTGACTCGTATGATGCCAGAATATTTGTAGATACTTCAAAGATATCACTCGCGCCGGTAGGTAGACGGGCATACATACACCGGCTGCGAAACGTCTATCCCTCGAAGATCGAATAAGGAGAATCGATGCAACGAACGTAGAAATTCACCGGCGATTCCTCCTCTCTCTCTCCCCGGACATCCTCGGTTTTCTTCCTCCCCGCGGCGTTCCTTCCAGATTCCCCGCGATTTTTCCCCGCGTATCCCGTTCGCGTCACGGCGGCCGAAGAAGTCGAATCGAGGAAACGGCGCGACCAGTTTCGAACGAACGAACGAACGGGAGAGAGAGAGAGACGAGGGAAGAAGGTGGAAAGAGGAGAAGACAAATGTACGGGCGGCGAGACGCGACGGGGACAGAGGGAAGGATATACGGGACGAAAGGTAAAGATTTAAATGGCCTCTCGCAAAAAGCATTTAGCTATTCCCCGTGGCAAACGACCATGGCGAAATGGCGAGAGAGAGAACATATTTTAAACAGATTTCCCTCTTCCGTGCGCGATGTATTTATGTGCCGTGCAACCGGCTACCACACCACCAGTCGAAGAGCGGGCGAGGAGTGTACACACCGGCTCGTGTATCGCCGCCGCCACCGTCGGCTCTCGAGGACTCGCCTCCTTTTTTCGGGAGCCTCGAATTTAAAAGGTTTAAAGCGATTTCCCTGGGGGTGGTGCGGCGCCGTCGGATCCTCGATCGACCCGGGACCACACTTTCTTCCTTTCCATTCGTTTTTTCTGCCGTTTATGTTTCGCGATATTAGTACTTATCCTCCGAGTTCGCGCGCTCGACGGTTCGCGCGAGCATTCGCAGTTCAGAAACGAGAATCGCAAAGCGTACGGAAGTACGAGATGGATTTTGTACCCCGAGAAAGAGACATGGGAACGAGGTCGTCGTTGACAACGGTGGGAGGAGGACCCTGTCGTTCAAATAAAAAGCAGAAGACGGGAGGGAAGTTACGACGCGCGTTTTCTAATGGAATTAATGCGCTCCTTATAACCCGCCCGGAGCGTAAGATTTACCTTTCATCCCCGGGAATATGTGATCAGGGTATTAGTGCCTCTGTATTATTAAGAGATGAAAACTGAAAGTACCGGTAAGGCGGAACGACGGAGAGAGAGACGCGGAGAAGAAGGGCGAACCCAAAAGTCCTCTGGCAATGGAGACGTTTTCCTGATTTCAATGCGAGGCTGATTTAAAATTCATCAGCCTCTTTAAGGGCTTATTTTTCTGCCCGCGCTCCAGGGTATTTATTTTTTTCTCAGCCGAACGATGACGAGGAGAAGACGTAATCCTGTATTCTCGGTTCGCAGAGGCAACCGGAGCATCTCCTTTTGTCGTGCGCCGCGGCGAAGGGTTCGGGACTTTTAATTTCACGTGGCTGCACATACCCACTCGTGCTCGACGCGACTAGACCGCGAATCCCGCGCGGTGTGCGCCGTCATAAAATAAATTGAAGACCCGGAGGATCGTCTCGGCTCCCGTCTTATCGCGCGGGTTATAGATTTTTAACGGGAATCGTCCTGGCTNACGCCGTCATAAAATAAATTGAAGACCCGGAAAGATCCTCTCGGTTCCCGTCTTATCGCGCGGGTTATAGATTTTTAACGGGAATCGTCCTGGCTTCGATCTTATCGGCACCGTTTATCTTAATTTGACTAGAAACAATCCCCGGGAAAAAGGAAACGCGCGACGTCTTATTACGCCCAGTCGGAGTTCCTCCCGGAAACGGATGGTCGGAATTTTCCAACAGCGAGGTTCGTACAGATCGCATTAAGCGATATCGCGACGGAATNTTCGATCTTATCGGCACCGTTTATCTTAATTTGACTAGAAACAATCCCCGGGAAAAAGGAAACGCGCGACGTCTTATTACGCCCAGTCGGAGTTCCTCCCGGAAACGGATGGTCGGAATTTTCCAACAGCGAGGTTCGTACAGATCGCATTAAGCGATATCGCGACGGAATTACAATACGCTACGTTTGACTCGAGATTTATAATATCCGCGTCGGCTGCGCAAACGCCACCGGGGGACCCATATCGTACGGAAACGTCGCGCTAATGCGCCCCGGCCCGCGAGGCCCTCGACCAATCACGCGGGGCGAGAGATTAGGGGGCCGACGGTTTTAAAAACGCTCGGATCGGCAGCCACCCTTCGGATCGCGCGCTTCAGTCAATTACGGGTATTGCGATCGCGGCCTCCCGACTTCCACTTCCTCGAACTGATTGTATAATTCGCCCCTCGTGACCCTTACATTTAATTTCATTCCCAGACATTTGTTCGAACTGCTCGCTCGTAATTGCAGACACTCAAATTTCATATCCTTGTCGAAGATAAAGCGTACCGAGTCTCGCCTCGGTGTTTCTAATGTAGAACGATTACGAAACGCGTAGCGGGCATCTCGTTCCTCCGCGGGTCCATCCGTCTTCATTCGCGAGCGGCTCGCCGGGAGATGAATGCGGGGTTCCGCGCGGAAATCACGGCGAGGCGGTATCCATTTGTCGACATCAGCCACAGGTACTCTCCCGTCGTGTCATTTTCTAATAACGACACGGTGGTTCTATCGGGGCCGACTCTCTACGCGGTTCCTCATTGTTACCGACGAAACAGCGTGCATAATTGTGACAACGCCGCGTCAATGGACGGCCCCCAAAATCCCCCGGTGGCCTTAGTCAACGCGTAACGCCGAGAGATGTTCCGGGGGAGCGACGCGATTAGCCACGGACACCGGTATTCGAATCGACGTTATTTCGGAATATCAGCCGGCTACGCGCGTTCCTATTACGGTGATTAGCATACGCTGACAGCGGGCCACCACTGTCGCTGAACAAGCGGGGGCGATCCCTCTCTCTCTCTCTGCCGCGTGTCGGGTTCCGTGGTTCGGAGGAGCGACACGAAACACCGCGGAGACACCGCGCTCTCTAACCCGATTCGATGCTGGAAACGGCTGGATCCACCGGTGTAACATATTGCGACGAGCTATGCGAAACATTAGGCCAACGACTGATGCCGTGGTAATGCGTGTCAGCGCCTACACCTACGCGTCCGATCGAAATGACCGTCGCTCGGAATCACGACCATGGATTAAGGAGGTTCCAGTTAAGGAATTAACAGATAGATCTCCAAAAAGAAATTTTATAGTCCATAACAGTATACCAGGATACCTCAAAACAATTTTTAAGTCATTTGGATAGCTTAATGATGAGATATTAATATAAATGTTTTTTGCAATTTTACATGTAGTCATATGGAAAAGAGTGATTTTCCAGACTTCTATCGCTAATTTATTAGGTATTGACAGACAGTTTTGAATGAAACTTATGTCATATTAAAGAGAAACATTTAACGAATATTTTAATTGCAAATTTAGGTAGAGTTAGTGACTATGAATCGAGAAATATATAAGCACAACAAACGAAATCTGCATCTTTCAGCAGTAGATCACTTCCATTATTTTTTTATTTATTTATTTATTTCACGGGTCAATTGGCCCTTTACAAGTGCAGTGAGAATAAAAGAGCAGATAAAAGAAAGAAGAAAAAAAAAATAGTGAAAGATTTACATAATTAGAAATAAGAAAACGGCTATAAGAATAACAGAAGTATCATGCAATAAGGAGTTTATAAATTATGCATTAAGAAGTATGTACGAAGCTTTCTTCTTATGACATAGCTGGAATCATAAAAAATGTCAAACAAGTGACTGAATCTATTGGCTTTAGAAATAACCCTGTTAACTGTTATTAGGTCTGATGTTACGAGAGGGGGCATAGAGTCTAGTTTGTTCAAGGAGAGCAGAAGAATCTACTTTGTGATTTAATAAATTAGAAACGGAAATTAATTCAGAGATCGTTCTTCTGTGTTATCCAGGGTAGTTATCCCAAATTTCATCATGATAGCAGTATAGTCATGGTCTACGTAGTGCATGGGACGATCAGTAAGATTAGAAAGATGACGAAGGAATTTCCAGTTATTAACACGTACGCTAATCAAGCGAGCTCCCCTTTTCTATAACTTGCATTTGACTTCCTATATACCAGATGAACCTCCTTAAATCAAAGATTCTAAACAGAGACGCTTCTATAAAAAAAAACCGATGATCTCGAATCACGCATTTCATCAGGAATTCGGATACCTTTTTGCGAAAAGCGTTCCAACCTCCTTCCACGGTTTCCCTGGAACATTTTCCAGCGGACCACTCTGGCTCCTGAATTATTTCGCGTCTCGTAATTACGCGGCGTCCAGTTTGGGCGAGGACGTACGGGCACGTCGTTGGTCACACTGATTGCGTGCATCAGAGAGGCCAGTGTAGACGACGCGCATCACGGAAGATACTCGTGTAACCCGATTCGATGGAAGGGTCGGTGCGGATGGTGTGTAACATATTGCGACAAGCTATGCCAAACATTACGCTCGGCGACGTCCGACCAATGTCGACTGACCGTGTCCCCGCGTGTATATGCGTGTCTCCCTTCTGGCCTACGTCGCTTCCTACCGTCCCCCGTGCATCGGACATCTTTTTCGACGATATTAAGCGGAAGGTCAGGACGCGGGATTGGAGATCGTGGCTAGTTATTCGGCGCGAGGAGAAACAGGCGATGAACTGGCTTATGAAATCCGGGGAAGAGAGGAGCGACCCGAATGCTCGCGATAATCGGAGCCGCGAGCGAATTTGCATGGGGTCCGATCGGCCGGCGGAGAGAGAGAGAGAGATAGAGAGTTTCGACGGATTTGCATTCGAGACGGAGGCAGGCCGTGGGATTCGCCGGAAAATGGCTGTGTACCGCCACGCCGCGCCGCCGCGCCGCCTAAGTGCAAGGATAGCGGCAAACGACGTTACGGGGTTGACGGACTCATTACGCGGCGGTTTGCATATAGAGCACGCCGGGTACCGGGGCGGATCTCTATACACAACTCGAATACGTAGTTCCGAACGAACGGATGCGGTGAGACAGAGAGAGAGAGAGAGGAGGAACACGGACACTGACTGACTACTACACGAGTAATATGGATTTGAGGGGAGGCCGGCACAATAGTACCACTAATGCACAATCATCCCTGCGCGCACCGGCTTCGGCAACGGCAACCTCCGACCCCCTCCGGGCAAACTACCTATACAGACCATTCAATATTGGCCGTAGCTCTAGCCGCTGGCTTATCTACGGTTAATGGCGTGATATTGGTCCGCGCCGAGCAACTTCGTTGACTCTCGTCGACCGCCGAACACTTTTTTAAAACCTACCAGATTTATCTCATCTCAGTCCGGGATAAAAATCGTCACACCTCCAAAAGCAGCCGAAGGATAAACCGACGGTATCAATGTTCAAATCTCTGCGAACGTCAGAAAATCGCGTTTGGAAACGCTTTCTCCCGACCCATAAATTCCTGGCCGGCGCCACGGGTTCAGGGATCGAAGGATCCGGAGCAAACAGAACGTGGAAATGGTGGCCGTTTCGGCGGGACGGGATCACGAATAACCAGGTCGGCGCGTATCCACGGGGAAACGCGTTGTACGTGAGGGTGGGTCCGCGTCGTATTGTACGGCGACACTTCGCGTCCCGATATCCGCGGCGAAACAGCGCAGCCCGATATACGGTATTCCGTGGCCGGCAGTATCAGCATGGCCCATTGCTCGCGAATCCGGCCAATTTCCTGCATCCTGATCCGATCGTCACTTTACGACGCGCGTACGCCCGGTGACCGCGTCCACCGACCGGCATTCATCCCGAGATCCCGACCGGTACTCGCTTTCTCTCTCTCTCTCGTTCGGAGCGAAACGCGTCGCTACTACGCGACCGCCTCGTATCCATCGACCGTGGCCCATGTACCGGCTGATAACCGTGCCGCGTGTCGTGTACCACGGATTCGACATAATCTGACTGATTGGCGGACAGCCACCCACGCGCGTTTCTCTGGAATCCCGCAGTACCCGTTTCGTCCGACGGGCTCGTATCGTTGGAATTAGCATTCGCGCCACTTCTGACCTACGAGCGAGCGAGGAGGCATACGCGATCGGAATGACGACGGTTCAAGTGGTTATGCGAACTTGTACGAGACCGAACGACGATGAAAAAGCGAAACCAATTGCTATCCGAGGTCTATCCTCTACATTTTATTTCTACTGAAGAGCTGGGGTACGGTTCGCTGCATCCAATAACTCGAATCACAGCTTTGATACAGGTCTAACACGAGGACGCGACTCTCGAGATCCAATGACTCGTGAAATATTGCTTTTCGTAACACGGTTAAATCGGTCAGCTACTCTTACTTTAAACCACTCCTAGGCCCACTCGATCGAACGGGCAGGGTGTATCGACGGTGCTCGAGGAAAACGATTGTACGATCTACTACACGAGTCATTAGAATGATTCCCTGCCGTGCGCGAGATCGAGATTTCACTTAAAAGCGACTAGCCGTGGAATTTCCGAGCGCTCGCGTTTCCTTTTGCTCAATTTGCAGGTTGACCGGGGAAGCCCGGGAAATTTCGGTACAAAGTGGTTCGCAGACGAGTCGCAGAGGCCAATTAAAACCAACGACCGCTGCGAGTTGGTTCCCGGCGGGACGAAAAATTAGTCGGCAAATGAATTTCATTCGGTACCTTCGCCGCACGGTCGGAATTCGGAGGGCCAAAAGCGCGGAGGTATCGAATGAGACGAATTCCGGGGAAGTTAAACGAGAATATTCGTCTTCCCACGAAAATCGCGAATGTAAGCTCCGTCTTCGGCGTTTATGAAATACGTGTCTCGCCTGGCTATTCGTCTGGCGAGGCTCTCGCGGGTGCGACGAGCAAGACGAGCCGGTGCCGTGCCGGGCCATTGTATGGGAAACGGATAGAGTGGCGGCATTTGCTATTCTCGTAACGCGCAGACTATGTTCCATTGTCACATTGTGCCTGCTAATACGCTAAAAGCCTATCTGTGTTGAGATCTGCGCGCGGAATATTGCTGCAGCCGGTATTCGAGGCGGCGTAACGAGGTTACGTCCGAAGAGACAATCGCGAGTTAATGACTACGTAATTGAACGGCAACAACCCGGCGCGTATACCAAGAGAGGCCTGGACTAAAAGGAGATTGATCCTGGATCAAGGACTTTCTCCCACGAACCGGCCACTACTACGCGTGATCCGTGCCATCTGCTTCGAGAGGATCGCCGAAACGCTTTTGCAACGGACTATTATCTCGTATAAACTTTTTTTTTTTCAAAAATAAAACACGTTTCTGTAACGCCGGTGTTCATTCAATTTTCCCTATCAGGTTCGGTACAAGGATCTTCGCGGCCAAAGGAGATCACACGCGCACGTTGCGCAAGAAACCGAGCGTGAATTAAAGCGGGGACGGACACGACATTTTTCAACCAGGAATATACTATACCGCCTGCGTGCGATTCGTTCTTTTTTTCCCCTGGTAATAGCGGCAGATTAAAATAAACGATTCCACGTCGAACGGTCGAACGACTCGCGCCGATGCAACAACGACGAGCGTTTCTTGCGTGCGAGCAACTTTTTCGCGACCGCGATGGCCTCGGCTCGCGGGGAAAGAAAGGAGGCTCCCTTAATTCCTGAGGCTCGCGTGAGCGCTCGAACCGCAACCTGCCCCAAATTCCTCGGTTTCACGGGTAACAGGCCGCGGAACTGCGCGGGACCGTCACGTGAGGATGTTCGTGCGCGAATACGAAAATTCTATATATAGAAGTATAGGTAAAAAGAAAAAAAATGGTGAAACGACGAAACGGGGGGGGAAAGAGGAAACGAGCGGGTGGAAGAGATCCTTTGGAGTCGTTGTTCACGGACGGACGAGCGGCTGACGAGGGCGTGCAAATTTGTTTAACGACGCCCAAAGCCACGGAAAAACGGTCCGCCACCGACGCGACGCGATTATGAAAATTTTCTTTGACAAATACTCCCCGGCCTCCTACTTCTTCCCCTTGGCCCGCCGCCGCTGCATTTTTTAACCACGCTCCGCCCTGTAATTATGTCGTTTCCGCGCGAAAGGCGAACTTCCGAAGCCGTCTGACATCAAACAGAATTTTCCCTCCGGTCGCCGTGAGAAACGTCGATGACGCCGCGGGCTCTTCCCTTAAGCGCGTAAACGTCGAGAAATGTTTAGCGATAAATATATATACCTNATAATTATGTCGTTTCCGCGCGAAAGGCGAACTTCCGAAGCCGTCTGACATCAAACAGAATTTTCCCTCCGGTCGCCGTGAGAAACGCCGATCACGCCGCGGGCTCTTTCCTTAAGCGCGTAAACGTCGAGAAATGTTTAGCGATAAATATATATACCATCCACGGTGAACTATTAGGACCTTGAATAAGTTCTCGCTGTTTCTTTAAAGACAGCAGTAGCAGTACCCCGTTCGTGGAATTTCGAATGGTAACACACATGCAAGGCAGTAGTGTATCTAACCTTAAATTTCAGTGTATGGTAGTTCACTTTAGTGTAAACAAAGTAATTTTAGTTCTGATTAATTGTTTAGTTCTGAAAATGTCTACTTTTGTGCCAAATAAAGTGTATTTGCGGGGAATTTTATTGCACTACTCTATTCAAAAGAAATCTGCAGCTGAAGCACATAGAGTTCTTGTTGAGACTTATGGTGACAATGCTTTGTCGGATGCGACATGCAGAGACTGGTTTCGACGCTTCAAAAATAATGATTTTGAACTTGAGGATAAAGAACGTTCTGGCGCACCGAAAAAATTTAAAGACGAAAAGTTGAAGGAATTACTCGATCAAGACCGATGTCAGACGCTAGCAGAACTTGGAAAAACATTACAAGTAGATGAGTCTTTGAATCAAATGTTTTTGCTCCTTATAATTTAAATAAAGACTTTATGTTGTAAAAGAAACAGTGAGAACTTATTCAAGGTCCTAATATAATATCGTGGAGGAAGAAAATCTGAAGAGTTCGCGAATCTCGAAAAAACGGTACTGCGTTCGGATCGTGTTCCTTCTACTACCGAGTACATTCCTTCGGCAAACGAACCAGCGAACCGACCACTTATTCCACATCATAGCGCAACAAACACACACACGAAGAGAAGCGATATTGCCCGTCGTTTTTATCCCCGGAGCCGCGCGGAAGCGAGCGCGCGTCTACTTTTCGGCCGACGCGAATACCCGGAGAAATTCGTACACGCGAACAACGCCGTTATCCGTCGTTCGCGCACGGAACGGGCAGAAAAAGAATCGTATAACGGGGCCGGCGATCGGGGGTTCTTTTTAGGGGACCGCCGGGACATCCCGGGGATATCAGTGCGGGTTTATCATGAACAATACGAGATAAAACGGGTCGAACTGCTCCGCAATAAATTCGTACCGCGCGCCGAGATATTTCATAAAGCAGGAATCCATCAATAACCCTCGGCCGTGTGTGCGACCGCGCGCGTAAGAAACGCGTCCCCGCTCATAAGGAACATTTTTCCAAGTTTATTGTCTACCGGGACGTCGGACGAATCGGATGATGAATCATTAACGATTCAATTCCACGTGGAATTTTCTTTCGGACCGCGGGAGGACTCACCCCCGACCCGTGTACTTCTTTGAAGTTCCGACTTCACCTACTTAACGTAGGCATTTCCGGCTCACGTCGCTTCCTGCGTCAGCCAGGAAAAGCCACTTTGTCGAAGGCAACCCAGACAAACTCGATTACGTTCGCGAGCATCCCATAAATGAATTTCATCGGTAAGACAATGTTCCCCGGTTTATGTAATTTACAGCGAGCAACGGACGCGACGTTACCCGGCGTAAGGGATGCCGCTTTTGTCAATCGGAAGTTTTATATTCGCGATAATGGCATCAATTAATCGAACTCCGCGGTAATAATCGTATTTGCCCGTTTTAATAGTTTGACGAAAACCGGGAGGAGACCGAGATCAAAGGACGCGTCAGATTCTAACGTTCCTAATTAAACGCGTAAGAAAACGTACGAAGCCTAACATCTTTTCTATGATTCCAGCTACGTCATAAGAAGAAAGCTTCGTACATACTTCTTAATGCATAATTTATAAACTCCTTATTGCATGATACTTCTGTTATTCTTATAGCCGTTTCCTTATTTCTAATTATGTAAATCTTTCACTATTTTTATTATTCTTCTTTCTTTTATCTGCTCTTTTATTCTCACTGCACTTGTAAAGGGCCAATTGACCCGTGAAATAAATAAATAAGTAAATCTTTTCGCGAGTAGAAATTTTATAAGAACGTAGATAATCTTGTTTGTATCGAATAATTTGAATCGACGCCAAGATCGCGGTCGAGCCACCGATTCGCGGTGAAGTGGGTAGAAGGAGAAGGTCCCCGAGTTTCAGCCGAAACGGAGAGGTTTCCCTTGTTTCAGCGGGCGAGTCGATGAATTATCGTCCACCTATAACGTTCGGTCGGCTTTCAACCCCGGTTTCCGGCGTCGTCGGCGGCTCCTCCTTCTGGTGCAAGGGGTTCCGGTTGCCTCGAGAAAGCATATTCATAAAACCGGCGGAGCAAAACCGCTTTATATCTCGGCACCCTTCGCGGTCGACGAATAGTCGGCCGACGGAGGTCGAATTTATTAGCAGTAAGCCGCGAGAAACGGCCGGTGCCAATCACGAATTACGCCCAATAACCGGAATTGTAACCGTCCGGCAATTCCGATGGCCCGGATCGTTACTCCGCCCGGGCTACTCGTCGATGAAACGTTATCTTACTCGATATAAACGTTAATAACGTCGCGTGGCACCGGGTATTCGCCGTCGTCAATACGGAGAATTATTATGCGAGCCGGGAATACCTCGCTCGCCCGTGCAATGCCATTTGCTCGTGACAAGCGTTACGACTAACCGTTACGTTTACGCCGGGACATAAAAATGCCTACTACTGCGAGGCGATACTCTCGGTTCGCGATCGACGATCGGAACTTATTTCGAGAACGATTCCTCTAAAAAATATCCGTCGCTCGACAGAGGAAGAAGAACAATGATTAACCCCTTGCCTTACGATTTAATTTCCAACTGTGCGTGCCAAAAGCGACAAGTTCGGTCACGCATAGGGACATACACAGCTTGGCTGAGCGTTCGGAACTGTACACATCGCTATGATATGTGTATTCACGTACAATTAACTTTGCCAGATGTTTGATAAATAATTATGATTAGTTGATTATTAAACAAAAAAAAGATTTATTTTTGCAAGTTGAGTAATACATTAATAATAATTTACGACGTCACTGAGGCGTCTTACTTATGTTTGGCCTGATAGAGTTATGACGTCTCTAAGGCCCCGAGTCGAAAAAATAATTATGGTTTTGAACCTATTTATCCTACAGAAGGATATGGAGGTCGAAATCATATCTTGAGCAGAAGTATATAAGAGTAAATTTAACTCTAATTTGAAGCTATATCTAGTCGTTATGTCCGCTTATAAACGATATAGATCTAAAATACTTTATCAAATATAATTTAGTCCCTCAAGTCCTACTTCAAGAGTTTAGGAAAAGATGCTGTAAGTTTATGCTAGTATTTATGAAACCTAACATTTGTGCTAAAAAATCTATTGGCTGGCAACACTCAAGGACGTATGCATTGAGAGGACTCCATGATACCTACATTTTGTTGGCTCATATTCTATATAGATCAAGAATCTCTTTTACGTTCTCCCAATTAATGGCGAAATTATTAGTATTTTTCTTTAACAATTTTTGTAAACAAATAACACAAACTTTCGCCTTGTTGCTATTTAAAAAAAAATTCTATTGTATAAATTAGATTGTTTTAAAGCCTTTTTTATAATTTATAATAGGAAGTATAAGAATTAACAATAATAATTAATTTCAGATGCATATCAGATTCAAATGCGTCTATTTTGTAAAATAATTTTATATAACACAATAAATATTTCAGAGGATCTGAAAAAATCTTGTAAACCCTTAGGTAAGACTTCAGGTTCCCATCTCTTGCTTGGAGAACTAAATTCTAACTACTTTCGTGAACGAACTGAAAGTTCTTAATGTCTAAAATATAATTTGAGATTTTTTTAGGGACTTATAGATTCTGATTAGAGTTATATCAAATATTAAGTTCTGAGATAACTCTACTATTTAGTTCTACTTTTTAGATCTAATAGACCTAAATTTAGGTACATTTAGATTTAGAAGATTCAAATTATAGTTAAATTTTCGTCCTGGGACCAAAACCATTTAATTTGTACGATAGAATTTTTTATAGAGCAATAAACTAAAACCTTCTTAAAAAATTTCCTCATAAAGGTTCCAATCCCTTACTTGGAGAACTAAATTATAACTACAATTTGAGATTTTTTTAAGGACTTATATGTTCTGATTAGAGTTATATCAAATATTAAGTTCTGAGATAACTCTACTAGTTCTACTTTTTAGATCTAACAGACCTAAACTGGGGTACATTTAGGTTTAGAAGATTCAAATTATAGTTAAATTTTTGACTCGGGGCGCCATTGTAAGTTAAAGGGTTAAAAATGCGCGCGACGACGCGTCGATTTTGGCGAGGGTGATCGAGCCGCGCGGGCAGGTAATCAACTCGTGCGCGATTGCAGCGCGAAGCGCTGGGCATAATTACGTCTGGATACGCGATACGGAGTATCCAATTCCACGGCCAGATATTAATATTCCTAGTTCGTCCGATTACCCGTCACCGAAGTAGCCACTGTTCGGCTGTCGCGCGACCGGTCTAGCTCGGCCGTGATTTATAAATACTCGGCTGTCGCGTAATTCGACGAACCCGGGGCCTGCACACCGTTTGATGACGAGACGGGCTGATTATTATTTCAACGGATACGAGCAATAATCCGACGCAAACGAATGATCCACTCGGACTGGATTAATTAAATTCGTATTCAATCGCTCNAGAGACGGGCTGATTATTATTTCAACGGATACGAGCAATAATCCGACGCGAACGAATGATCCACTCGGACTGGATTAATTAAATTCGTATTCAATCGCTCACGGGTCTCGGGGCACACGTTATTCGAACGTGCTTTTCAACTGTTCGATGACTTATGAACAGAAGCGCGTCTCCACCGGTTTCCGCGCGTGTTCCGCGTGGATCTCGTTCTGCTCGCGGGGTAATATAATCCGTCAGGAAGCATAAATCTGCGGACACCGCAGAGTGGACTAAGTTTACGCGGAACGGAGTCGTCTCTTTGGCTACCCGATAAGCGCCAGTAAATCGAACGCGTGCGGTCTAGATTATATACGTGTCTATATATGTACGTGCGTACATTTCTTTGATGGCAGACTCTTATAATTAATTATTACCACTCGATATAAGCGTCATTGGGCGCTGTCGCTCTTCCATGTATCGCATTCCATTGGAATGAATACATTTCGGGATGCAGTATGAAAGGATTGCAATAAAAAGTGGAAGCTCCATAAAAGAGACCATAATTCAAAAACCTATTCCACCCGAACCGAGGGCATCGTAAAATTGAGAACGAGAGAGGAAGAATATAGGCGAGGAGAGAGAGAAAGGGAGAGACAAATCGATGGTTCGATGAAAAGGGGTTGGAAACGGGGTAGGAAGAGAGAGAGAGAGAGGGAGATAAACATGGACAGTTCGGTTAGTTTGGATTTAGTTTCGAGTTTACGCTCCCCGGCTTCCTGAGTTAACCGAGCACGTAAACGCGACCGTTCCGGCCACCGACCGGTTATATTCTATTACGCGATAAATATTGTTGCCAGATACGCGTACGCGTATCGACCCTCCCCCGCCGCGCTCCTTTCCGCGACTATTACGGATACGACGAATTTAATTACGATTCGCGCGCGGCTCGTCGACCGTCCGCGCGCGCGTTTTCGATTCCTCTTTCGTTTCGCTGAAAGCGCTTTCGAGCTCTCTCGCCTTTTAAAATTTTCACCGTCGACGCGACGTCAGGATCGATTTAACTCTTGATTAAAACCTTTCAATCACCCGGGGACCCGCGCCGCGATAGATACGAATAACGCTTCGCTCGCCGAATAATAACGAGACGCTAATGAAAGAGCAATTCCAAATACAAAAAAAAAAACAAAAAAAAAAATACACAGTAGGAACGCGAAACGTGGAAAAAATATTCGAAACAGAATTCCTTTCTTGACGAACGGCGAGTCAATAGCGGGACGCGTAATTGCACCTTTGTGTCGCGGCGAACGTTTTTTGCCGATCCGACGTTATTCGAAAGGTCCTCCAGCCGGGGAGACCACTTGACCCCCCTACTACTCGAGAAGGAGCAAGACGAACGAGAGGGCTCTACAAGGACCACGCCGCGCCTCTATCTGCTTTCATCAAAGACTCGATCCGCCTCTTTTTTTTTCTTTTCCCTCCTCTCGCTTTTCTCCGAGTCGTAGGACCGCGGGTTCTCCTCGGCCCCTGGTATCGGATCCGTCGTGTTTCCAGGCGACCGGCCGTCTCCGACCGGAGCACGTAATAAAGAGGATAAACAGAAAAAGACGCGATCCCGTAAAGCCGAGGCCGAAGAGAAAAGGTGTAAGATCAGCGGGGCTCATCGACGACCGGGCGGCTCTCACTTCCACGCGCTGCTTCCCGTTTCCCTCGTCGCCGTGTGTCTCGGTTATTTGTCTGGTCTCGTGGCGCTCGATTGCGACGAGCCCCACACCCGCGTTTGACCCAATTTCCCCTCAATTTGCCGGCAAATAAATGAGCAGGCAAACGCTAAATGAATCAAGACATTTATTTGGTCACGAAAAAGAATTCGACGTCGTTAGACGTTCGGCTCGATACGCGTCTCCCTACCTCGCTTCTCTCTTTGTCTCCATTTGTCCTTTCCTTCTGAGTGGTCTTTTTTTCTTTTCGATCGTCACGATACACGAAAACCGAGCTTCCTCTATCTAAATCGACGTAATTTACTGTCGTGGATAATACGCCCACGTTTCGCCAATCGCCATTCGTTTCCACGCGATGCCTGCCGCTCGGCCTGTCACCGGAGACACGGAAGAAACGAACACTCCATTAGGAGTATCTTAAGCGCGGTAATTTCCAGACGGGNCGGAGCACGTAATAAAGAGGATAAACAGAAAAAGACGCGATCCCGTAAAGCCGAGGCCGAAGAGAAAAGGTGTAAGATCAGCGGGGCTCATCGACGACCGGGCGGCTCTCACTTCCACGCGCTGCTTCCCGTTTCCCTCGTCGCCGTGTGTCTCGGTTATTTGTCTGGTCTCGTGGCGCTCGATTGCGACGAGCCCCACACCCGCGTTTGACCCAATTTCCCCTCAATTTGCCGGCAAATAAATGAGCAGGCAAACGCTAAATGAATCAAGACATTTATTTGGTCACGAAAAAGAATTCGACGTCGTTAGACGTTCGGCTCGATACGCGTCTCCCTACCTCGCTTCTCTCTTTGTCTCCATTTGTCCTTTCCTTCTGAGTGGTCTTTTTTTCTTTTCGATCGTCACGATACACGAAAACCGAGCTTCCTCTATCTAAATCGACGTAATTTACTGTCGTGGATAATACGCCCACGTTTCGCCAATCGCCATTCGTTTCCACGCGATGCCTGCCGCTCGGCCTGTCACCGGAGACACGGAAGAAACGAACACTCCATTAGGAGTATCTTAAGCGCGGTAATTTCCAGACGGGGCATATTTCATTTTCTAAGTGATCCGGGCAAAACAAATCCCATAACGTTTCCCTCCGCCGTCGACTATCAAAGGCCATCGACTAAGAAGAATTTATAAGGGAATCTCGTCGCATATTTCCGAAGCAATTGTTTCCTCGAAAGTCGAGTCGCGCATTCAGCCAGGAAATCACCGCAGCCACTTTTTCCCCCCGCGAGGAGAGGAGTCGCGCGGGCAAAGCGATACGAGCCGCGTTTGCATTCGAATGCTCCGTCGGTCTTTCTCTCTCTCCCCGTCATTACCAAGCCGAGAAAAGTAGACGCGAACCGGGCCAACAATGAACCCACGACGACGACGACGGACGAAACCGGGGGAGGAGGAGAAAAATCGGAGCCGAGGATTTGCGCCCAGGGCGCGCGGGATCGTCATTAGAGTCGGCATTTGCATCGGGAGGAAACGGCGGAACGGAGTTTCCGTGGACCCGTTCCGTCGTCGGCTTTAACATATTCCGCGACGATAAAGAGACGTCCGACTACTCGCTCGTAAAACGGGAACCGCGCGCGCGCGCGCGTTCGCCCGCCCGATACCGGAAAATCATTGATTATAGACAGAGAAACTTCCCCCCGGGGTAAGAAATCGCATCCAGCGGATGGGAAGACGGTAGAAACGGATCGTTTCCGCGTCTCGCCGGGCGTGTGGCGTGTGTTTCGACGCGCGCAAACACTCCCGGTTATTGTTGGAAATAGTTCGAACGGATAGTTTACCCGGGCGCGGTAGACAGCTCCTCGATTGAACGGCCGCCGCTTTGATCTTCCGCCGTGTTCCGCGACGCGGGGGGGCGGGGAAAGCCCGTGCTTTCTCCCGTCGTCCACCTTTGGGGATTTCCTTCAGACTGTTTGCCAAACGAGATGCGCCCTCCAAGTCGAGTAAATATCGCGTTACCAATTTCTCGCGATATTTGGTTTAACAATTTTTCCCCTCTCGCTCTCCTCCCCGCGTCGTCGGCTTTGACGCGGCCGGGCTCCGGCGTAGACGCGCGGGATAGAAAGTAGCTTTTGCATAATAGGTTGCGAACACGGTAGCTAATAACGAGTAATCATTAATCTTATCTTTCATGCATACGTAATACGCGCGGCGCGCAATGGTACGAGCGCGTCCGCGAGAAGAACCGTATAAATCACGTATTATCATAATTGCACACACGCGATTCATCATCCTCTGTTCATCAAACCGGCGGAATGAAATCGTACACTCGCAATTACGCGCGTTCGCAACGAGCTTCGCGTCTTCAGTCCTATTTTCTTCCATAAAAAGAGAAAAAAAAAATAATTCATCGCTCCGGGACGTTCTCGAGAAACGATAACCGCGGAAGGGACCCCGTGCAGGGTTCCAGGTCGCGAGGTATTGACCTAGTGAGGCGCGACCCTCGCACGGTAACTCGCGAATCATCCCTTCGTTCATTATTTACACCCTCGGCTCGGCGCGGAGCATGCGAGCCGGCGACCCTCCGAAGGAGGGCCGCGGGTGTGCCGCACTTAATTCTTCTTGTCTTTTCAACCCCGTTCCCGGGAGCAACTGGGCCACTGGGCTGCTGGAGGTACTCGACGCCGCGCTCCTTCTCGAGGATAACGATTTCGATGAATAATAAAGACCGGTCGCGAGATACGCGGCGAGAGGAATCGGTNCCTTCCACAAAAAAGAAAAAAGAAAAAAATAATTCATCGCCCCGGGACGTTCTCGAGAAACGATAACCGCGGAAGGGACCCCGTGCAGGGTTCCAGGTCGCGAGGTATTGACCTAGTGAGGCGCGACCCTCGCACGGTAACTCGCGAATCATCCCTTCGTTCATTATTTACACCCTCGGCTCGGCGCGGAGCATGCGAGCCGGCGACCCTCCGAAGGAGGGCCGCGGGTGTGCCGCACTTAATTCTTCTTGTCTTTTCAACCCCGTTCCCGGGAGCAACTGGGCCACTGGGCTGCTGGAGGTACTCGACGCCGCGCTCCTTCTCGAGGATAACGATTTCGATGAATAATAAAGACCGGTCGCGAGATACGCGGCGAGAGGAATCGGTAACGAGAGTCACCCCTTCTACTCCGTCGATCTCGAACGTATCCGCGCGGGTTCGAAGCCGAGAGGCCACGAGGAATAGATTTATCGCGGACGGACCCTTGACGCCGAGTACCTGTGGATGATGTATCGAACGTAGCGGAACCAAGTGGATTTTCCGCGAAAGCGAGAGAAACGTAAGCTCGCGTTTCCGCGGGCAACATATCTTCTCTCCACCCTCGCAGGTTTTTTCCCCGACGCGGTGGGAAACGAAGACGGAGGAAAGGGGTGGAAAAGAAGGTGAGCCACCCGCGGCGCGGCGCGACTCCGGCTGCCTTGCCCCTTAGTTGGACTAATTTAAATATCAGTTCGGCGAGGGCGGCTTGTAAATCTATCAGCCGTGCAGAAATTTATGGGCAAGGCGCGTATGGATGTTTTATTTAGTAGGTCTCGCACACACAGCGCTCGGGTTAGGCAACCGTGCGCAGAAGAGGTGCTTCATGAATAAAATATCACTGCTAATGCCCGGAGGCCGGGCGACGCGTTTTTCTCCCCGAAAGATGCGTCGAACAAACACGGCCGAGCGAAGAAAAACCGGGACGGGGGAATGAAGAGAGGCGCGCGATCGTCGTCGTTCCGCGCGGTTCGGGAAAACGACCGTAAATAACCGAGAGGTCCTGTTCTATTTTGCCTGTCCGCTCGGGAGTGGTCAACGCGATCGGGGAACGAGTCGGTNCCCGTCGTCCACCTTTGGGGATTTCCTTCAGACTGTTTGCCAAACGAGATGCGCCCTCCAAGTCGAGTAAATATCGCGTTACCAATTTCTCGCGATATTTGGTTTAACAATTTTTCCCCTCTCGCTCTCCTCCCCGCGTCGTCGGCTTTGACGCGGCCGGGCTCCGGCGTAGACGCGCGGGATAGAAAGTAGCTTTTGCATAATAGGTTGCGAACACGGTAGCTAATAACGAGTAATCATTAATCTTATCTTTCATGCATACGTAATACGCGCGGCGCGCAATGGTACGAGCGCGTCCGCGAGAAGAACCGTATAAATCACGTATTATCATAATTGCACACACGCGATTCATCATCCTCTGTTCATCAAACCGGCGGAATGAAATCGTACACTCGCAATTACGCGCGTTCGCAACGAGCTTCGCGTCTTCAGTCCTATTTTCTTCCATAAAAAGAGAAAAAAAAAATAATTCATCGCTCCGGGACGTTCTCGAGAAACGATAACCGCGGAAGGGACCCCGTGCAGGGTTCCAGGTCGCGAGGTATTGACCTAGTGAGGCGCGACCCTCGCACGGTAACTCGCGAATCATCCCTTCGTTCATTATTTACACCCTCGGCTCGGCGCGGAGCATGCGAGCCGGCGACCCTCCGAAGGAGGGCCGCGGGTGTGCCGCACTTAATTCTTCTTGTCTTTTCAACCCCGTTCCCGGGAGCAACTGGGCCACTGGGCTGCTGGAGGTACTCGACGCCGCGCTCCTTCTCGAGGATAACGATTTCGATGAATAATAAAGACCGGTCGCGAGATACGCGGCGAGAGGAATCGGTAACGAGAGTCACCCCTTCTACTCCGTCGATCTCGAACGTATCCGCGCGGGTTCGAAGCCGAGAGGCCACGAGGAATAGATTTATCGCGGACGGACCCTTGACGCCGAGTACCTGTGGATGATGTATCGAACGTAGCGGAACCAAGTGGATTTTCCGCGAAAGCGAGAGAAACGTAAGCTCGCGTTTCCGCGGGCAACATATCTTCTCTCCACCCTCGCAGGTTTTTTCCCCGACGCGGTGGGAAACGAAGACGGAGGAAAGGGGTGGAAAAGAAGGTGAGCCACCCGCGGCGCGGCGCGACTCCGGCTGCCTTGCCCCTTAGTTGGACTAATTTAAATATCAGTTCGGCGAGGGCGGCTTGTAAATCTATCAGCCGTGCAGAAATTTATGGGCAAGGCGCGTATGGATGTTTTATTTAGTAGGTCTCGCACACACAGCGCTCGGGTTAGGCAACCGTGCGCAGAAGAGGTGCTTCATGAATAAAATATCACTGCTAATGCCCGGAGGCCGGGCGACGCGTTTTTCTCCCCGAAAGATGCGTCGAACAAACACGGCCGAGCGAAGAAAAACCGGGACGGGGGAATGAAGAGAGGCGCGCGATCGTCGTCGTTCCGCGCGGTTCGGGAAAACGACCGTAAATAACCGAGAGGTCCTGTTCTATTTTGCCTGTCCGCTCGGGAGTGGTCAACGCGATCGGGGAACGAGTCGGTCCCGGTGAAACATCGGTTACGTTTCAATCGAAGTCATTCGCGCTTAGTCAGCCGAGGTCGAGGATAATCTGCTTAGCGGGAGGATCGAACGAGCGGGCAAAATTAATTCCGCTACTTAATCTCCGCCGTTGATCTCGGTTAACACCGTCACTTTTCACTGGCCCGCGTTGCATACGTCGACGTAACGTCAGATTACGTTCCCAACGAATTCCGCGTCCGTGATGTCAGACTTTTTGCCAGACGGACGAACGGTGCAAATTTCAATTACCCGACGATCCTCTGGGCGAGGGGAGTCCCGAAGCACACGACAAATCTGCATTTTATTATTTCTACCGGTTGCGTTTAAGTGGCCGGGGAGCTAGCGAGTATTTTTCGGGAGAGCAGGAAGTCGAGCGAGAGCGGATACGGCCGGGGCATTTGCATTCGCGGTTGTAAAGAAGGCGAAAAGCGATCGGGTCTCTCTGGTCCCGATAATAAAGACGGGCCGAAGGATAAACCGACCCTCTCTCCCGGCGTCGAAAACTTCTCGAGGGGAACCCCGCGAGAGCTTATGCTTCGAATAAACCTCGAAGGGAGGAACCGAAGAGAGCGAAGGTATCGAGACCACGTAGGATCGACTTTTATTTTCGCGGCTTCCAGAGTTTTCCGCGTTTATCTTTACGGTCGACCGTTCGAGCACCCGCCGAGCCGCNCGGCTCGTCGAAAGGCACCCGTTTCGGCGCACATATAATATTTATTATTCTCGTTATCGCTCACTCGAGGACGAAGAAGCCTCTCGCGGCCTATCGCGCACGAAATTTCGTTACCCGAAGTATCTACGAAATCGGCCTACGTTTAAGAGGCACTCGGCCCTACCTAGAGGCCAGCTCTTCAGAACGAAGTTAACCAGCCGCCTTATCCGACCACTGTTCGCGATCACAGTTTATACCGTTAATTGCATGATTTATCGCTGGCTCGTAAAGTCGGGCTCGCTCATTAAAGCCTCGACTCGCCGCGCCGAGGACGTAAGTGCGCGCTTTACGCAACGACTAACCGGCGTACGCGCTAACCAAATCATTAACACGCGGGATATCGAGACGCGGCTAATGCACGCCGTCGCGTATCTTCGCGTGATCGATTACTTTCGTCATTCGAACGAGCAAATTGATCGTCCATTTATTTCTGATGTTCGTAGAGACACACGTGGATAAATTCGTCGAGTTACGCGCTCGGGGAAACGACGGGCCATTAGTTTTATAAAATAGCGAAACTCCGTCCGGCTCGAGATAATAAAACAAACAAATTCGTTGACTGACACGTGTTGCGCACTTTAAATTACGAACGCAACGACCGTGGACAGATCTATTTCACTCGCTGACGGGCGTACGCCCCGAATGAAAGTCGAGGTTTATTTCAAAAGAAACGGGAGCCTGTTCGAGTCAGAAACGCTGGCGAGATCGCGTATCTGCATTTTATATACCGGGCACAATTTCTAACTTCAATCCGCGCTGCTGCTTCTCTTTTACGATTCCTCCCGTCGCCGTCGTCGTAAGGACCGCGGACCCGGTCTGTGACTGACAGGCGAATCGAGCCGCGGCGAATAAATATCGCGAAAATATGCCGGGGAAATGCAAACAGTTGGACGAGGCAGGTCCAAACCCCCGGGTTATTATTTTCCATTTTATTGGTCGACCGACTACCCGAATCGTAAAAAAACGGCTGCGCTAAAGAAAATAAATCTGGTAGTTCGCAAAATTTTACAGGTCGGATCGAGGGAAACTGCCGCCGGGTCGATAAAACATTTCGGGTAATTAGGTCAGGCCCGGGAGACCGTAAAGCAGTTCCGGTATCGCGTCTAGACGACGCGATCGCTCTAATTACTCGTTTCCGGAGCGAACGAGCACCGTAGACTCCTTCGTTCGCTGTTTTATCACCGAAATCTGCATGTAAATCGATCCTCGACGCATCTGCGATGAAAGCGATCCGGCTGTAGTTTGGATAAACGGAAGCGACGAAAACCATCCGGCAGCGATCGTAAACGTATCGATGACCACGCGTCGCCCGTTCCTTCTGGCCTCACATACGCGCTGAGATTATCCAGAGGAATAATGGTCAATACACCACCGCGCTCGTTCCCTGACACTCAAATTTAAGTGATTTCTGTTTACCTCGCGGTCGGCATCGACCGAATTTTATAAATCACGGGAGAACAAATCCTTCCAATGAATAGTTTACAATCCGATTTTCAGGCCATCGATCTGAGCCTGCGAGCTTAATGGTCAATGCCGGAAAAGCGAAACGGCGATCGAAAACGACGGCGTTGAAAGGAGGAACGTTAAGGCGATGCAAGAGAGTCGCTTAACGGCGAAAACCATATAAGAAGAAAGGAGCATTACGCGCACCTACGGCTGAGTCAGCGCGAAGAATAAAACGGATTTACCATCGGGACCGTTAACCAGCAACATTAAATAAAGAAATATAGCCCGGCGCCGCACTTTCATCCATCGCGGCCGAACGTTCGCGCGTTACCGCAGGAATACGCTCTTGTTGTAAAATCGACGTCCCTAAATGGAATTCGTCATTTGGCTAACCTTTCGCTCGCCGATTCCGTTAAAGACCAGTTCTATCAGGGAGTAAAATGAATCACGAGGGGCAACGATGAATCAAAGCTCTTCTCTTTTCATCGGGCGAACGCGGAGCGCGCAGAGAAATTCGATCAAACCGCCACCGCCGCTGCCGACCGGCTTTATAGATGGCGCCGACCTTTTTTTTTTCGTCCCGTTTATCGCCGCGAATCGAAATTACGGCTATCGTAAAATCCGCGCGGGCGTGCGACCGGGAATGGTTTCTTTTTCCGGGGAGAGAAACGCGCCTCGTAACTGACAGCTCTCTTTTTTTTATTTTCACCGACCGCTCGATCGTTCGAATAACCATTCATTCGCGGACTCGATGCTCTTCGCCGGTCGATTCTTTTCGCAGCTGCTTGCGCGATTACGTTTTTACGGTGTACTCGGCGACGATCCGTTGTCCCTTTACGGGCACAATTTGCCGTCGAGCGGAGCAGCAGGACGCGGGGAAACGTTGTGTTTTATTCAAAAGGCCGGAATGGAATCGTAGGTCCCGTGGCTCGGCGCGAACATTATCGTCCGTCCCGTTCCTCGCGTTAATTTCACTCGGTGAATCGCGATGAGCTCTCGAGTCGCGGCGGCGGCGACGACGACGACGACGACGTCGCCCGCAACAAGTTCTCGCGATAATCGATGCGGCAGTTGAACGGGCGCGGAAACTTCCCGACGGATTCTCGTTATGGAAATTGGATGGGTCCTCGAAGGAACGTCAGTCGAGTGTAATGGATGAAAGAAACAGAGACGAAGGAGATTTACAGAAAAAGAAAGAATGAACCGAAGGGGAGAGCGAGAGCAATCACGGACTGTTTCGTCGAACGGTAAGACCGGTGGAAAGTCGCGAGGCTGAAAGAAGTACGCGGGTTCGATCGTCGCCGCGAAAACGGAGGAGAGATCGGTGGCGTCAGGGTGGCGTTTAGGGTGGCGGGTCTTAGGGGTGACGCGGTAAGCGGCTGAGCATCCTGGCCGCGAGATCCTTTCGCCGTATCCTTCGGTTCCTCGTTTTAATTTTCTTCGCGGCTTGATTTCACCCCGGCCCACCCCTGCCGAATCTGTCCAAAGCGCGAAGAACCCCACAGAGGCCGCGATGGCTGCCGCGCACCCCCCGCGCGGCCGTCGTCTCTCAAGGAGCGTAAAGTCTCGGCACCCTCGGCTTAAAAAATTGATCCGATATCTCGCCGTGTTGGCCCCGCAATCCCGTGGGGAGTAAAAGGGACAATGCCGTGAGACGAAATACGAGGAGGGAGGCGGGGCTCTCTCGCTCTCCTCTGTTTGAAAGGGGAGAGGGTGGTACCGGTAAGACGACGAGCTGGGACGGTCCTACAGTGATTATATCCGACAACCACCCCGAAAAACTTCGGGACACCTCCGCCGTCTTTTCCCTTTCACCCCGGTTCCTCTCTCTCTGTCTATATATATATATATATATATTCATCTCCCGGTCGAACCTCGTCCTTCCATCAGGATCCGAATAAAAATGTTTTAAGCCGTCCGTCCCTCCGTCTTCTTGGCCGTAGCACTTATATTTACCGAGATGTCCTTTATGCCGCCTCGCGCGCAACGCCCGCGCGATTCATAGTATAGTACTACCGAGATATTGAAACGAAAACGTCTGAAGAGTCTCGTCCGCGAGCACAATACCGCCGCCGCCGACTCGGTTTTCCACGAATTATTGTCTTCGTTCCCCGGACGAGAAATCCACGGACCCGCGAATTATTTAGAAATCGTCAGCCGCGCGAGAGACGCTCTCATTTTCCGTCCGCCGTTTGAAACCGAGACTCGGTAACGCTGGAAAACTAATATAACTTTATCGACTCGGGACGTTAAATGCCGTAGCGAGAGGCGATCGCGGCATGAATACAAACATTACACCGGCAATATTCGGCTAAGTTACGATCGAACTATCCCCGTGGCGGCGAGGGCCCTCCCGGAGGAACTTAGCCGGCGAACATTATGCAATATCCTTCGAGAGCGGCGAACTCTTCGGCCATCGGCAGCGTCCCGACCCGTGTCGACGACGTCGTCATCGTCTAGATCCGGCTTAAGTGCTCTCTCCGCCGGGCAACGCCGTGTTCGGGAACGCGCCGAGACTCCTATATCGTCCGAATTTCCGATCGTGCTCAACCCCGGGACTCTCGTCGAGAATGCGCGTTTACGCTTTAAAACCGCGGAGGAAAAGGAGGGGCTGCGGCGTCGGAGGAGGAACCGGAGGTAGTGCGCGCCGGGTCGGTAACCCTGGTTTCCTCGATACTAACCTAACCCAACCGAGTAATATCGTCGCCGTCTTCTTGCCGGTCGTCTAGATTGCCCCGACTCGTAAGTTACGTCGCGTAAAACTGCTTGTAAAGGCAGGATTTCGTTGAAACAAAACTTGCTCGCTCGGACGGGTGTACGGGTGTCTCCGTATACGTACGGACGCCGGCTATAAACGCGGATCCGCTGATACACGCTCGCGGGACACGAAGACGGGGGGAAAGGGAGGGACTGTTAGATAAGCGCGACTCTGTGTCGGAACTTCGGACGCGAACACAAGCGATTCCACATGCTATCCGTGGTATGACGATTCGAAGAGTCGCTAGTCGGCGCGGCGGCGGCGCGAGAACCGGCGTACGCAAATAAACGCCGAGAGAGAAAGAGAGGGAAGGAGAGATTCGCGTGTGAGTTAGTTAAATATATGAACGGTCATTCGCACGAAAAACCGAGCGTTTCGTTGCGTGCGAGACCGCGAGATCGAATAAATATACCGATAGAGATCTGACTTTATGCAACCACGCTTACGATCGCGCGGACACGCATGCGATTCGTATACTTAGTCGAGCACACAGGTACGTCGTCGTTACGGACGCGGCGAAGACCGCGAAAACGCGAAGCTTTCCGCCGGGTTGGTCTCGCGATAGGGGACTGGGAAATGAAAATAGAGCCGAGGGAAAGTTGCAAACCGACGGGCTCCGCCGCGTTTTGTGTACTTTGAACTTTATTGCGCCGCGACGTCGCTCGCGACGCGGGAGAGATTTTTGACCTAAATGACGGGATTGACCGTGCCACCGGTGCGAGTCGGACGAAAATCTTCCTCGGAACGGGACTAAAAATATTGGCCGCTCGCGGCGAGCTGAACGAACAAAGAGTTGGAACACGCCGCGGTGCGAGCTCCTCTATTCTTGGCCGCGTTTTGGGAAAACACGCGAGCCGGAATATCCAAGAGCGGAGCGAAAATCTTGTTTAACATATTTATCGCTGAGAATCGTAAGAAGACTCGTTCCTCTCGCTCGTCGTCGCGTCGATTCATCGAAGAAGATAAATGGAGAAATGATATTTAAGATGCAACGACACTCTCGATCATCGCGCATAATCAGATACGCAAACATCGATCAAACGTAGGATTCTCGAAGACACAAGTATTTACTCCTCGGCGAGTGACGACTCGTCGATAAACTTTTAATCAGGCGACGCGAAAAAAATCAGAGAACGGCCTGTTGACTCGTTTCGCAATTATCCAGTCGTGGAAGGGAAGACGGAAAATCGGAGAGAACAGTCGGCTGGCGCCACTTGAACAAACACACTCGGCTTAACTCTTGCCACCTTATTTCCACGCGATAGCTAAACGTTCGCTATTATTCCGTCTGTGTACCGTTTGGTTCCCGTAAACGTCTGGCGCACGAGGGAGGCATTTTTCAATTCTCCAATTATCTGCGATGTTTCATCGAAATCGGTGCCCCTACGACTCCCCCTATAGAAGAACGGTCGAACGTATGCTCGATCCGAGGCTCGCCCTGAGGGAGTGTATCGAGGGAAACGCGATTACCCGGGGGCGATTCTTCGACGGCTTAATGCCGTAACGGCTTAAGCTCTTTTTGGAAAACGCGATCGGACCGGGCAGCGGATCTAATTAAGCGAGTAGGTAAAAGCCCGGCCGCTACTATCCCGTAGCAACAATGCCTTATTATATCGGTCCAATGAAATGGCGCGGACATAAAAAGAAAAGCATAATTACTGTAGAGGGGTTGCCATGGCACGACCCCAGCGGCGTTACAGTACACCAGAAGTGTCCCGCGGGACGCGCTCCAGGGGGAGAGATACGGGAGAGAAGCCGATGCCCGAGTCCGTTGCATCCAATCAGAGAAATCGTTTAATTTAATAAGCCATCAAAAATATTTTCATCGCGGGACGTCTCGACGGTATCGGGGTGGAAAGCGAGTAGGAACTTCGCCGGGAAGTAGAGCCGATAATGTAAAGCGCCTTAAGCTTTTAACGATTGCCAATTATTTCTGTTAAAGTCAAGAGCGTAGTTGTTAACGAAACACAGCGCTCGGAACGCTCGTCGTTGCTTCGCCGAGAATTTCGCATCGCGGCTGGAAAATACGATGTTCGCGAATCGTCGATAATCAGTTTGCAGAGTTCGACGCTGGCGAAGCTCTCTAACGACCGTTCGCTGAATCCGAGAGATCGAAGCGTTGCGAGTGCACGTGCTCGGTTACTTGCTCCGTTCCACGGAATCGCCGCTGACTCTTCGCGCCGATCAAACGAGTCCCCCTCTCGTTCCCCCGGGAGATTAAATCGCGGCTCAAAGACGTTTTCGAGAACCCGTAGTCCCCTTAATTAAGACACGCGTGCTCGCGCCGAGGCTACCGAGTAATTTGAAAATTAATTAGCATTCGCGAGTGGCCCAATCAAAGGCACGACGACGATCGGGCGGACGAGGTTTCCGTGAAAACGAGATCGATGCCGCGCGGCGAAGGAAAAGAAGGTGAAAAACAGAGCTCGACCACGGTTAATGAGCACAGATTCCGAATTTTCTCGCGGTCTGGCGATAAGGGGCGGGCCACCGCTTTTAAAATTCGAAATAATCCTTGTAATTATCAAATCCCAGCGGCACTCTATGGAGCATCCCTGAAAGGATCCTCCTGACTCCTCATTACCGGCAGGCGCGACCATCAAAAGGACTTCTCTCCTACTTTCTCGTACCTCCGCCGCCGTCTCTCTTCTTTTCTTCGACGGCAAAGGAGCTCGTAAAAGAATCGCGACGCGGATAAACGAGAAACGAAGAGTCGCGGCAAACTCGAAGAGGCGATCCAATTGAAATTTCATAGCGAACGCGAAGGCAAACACGATCGTAACGCGCGACGGAAAATTAATAGCGAGATTATGAGAAAAACTATTAGGACCTTGAATAAGTTCTCGCTGTTTCTTCAAAGATAGCAGTACCCCGTTCGTGGAATTTCGAATGGTAACACACATACAAGGCAGTAGTGTATCTAATCTTAAATTTCAGTGTATGGTAGTTAGTCGGTGGAGAAATTACTCAATCAAGACCGATGTCAGACGCTAGCAGAACTTGGAAAAACATTACAAGTAGATGAGTCTTTGAATCAAATGTTTTTGTTCCTCATAATTTAAATAAAGCTTTTATTTTGTAAAAGAAACAGCGAGAACTTATTCAAGGTCCTAATAGTAGCGATTGTCGAGGCCGACGTTTCGAGTCGACCCCGTTGACGACTCAGAGACAGGAGAGGGTGATCTTCGAGACGAGCCGCGAACAGGGCAACCAACAGGCTTAATTACCGAAGTTTACGAGCGGGCAGGACTACAGCGGCGGGCGAATTACCATGCTAATTTTTCTCAACCTCCCGTTCGCCGATCTCCGCCGGTCTTTACGGCTCCCGACGACTTTATACAACCCCCGAAACTTTTCGTCTCATATTTCATCGTCCTAACGAGATCACCGACTGATTTCCAAACAACCCGTCGGATTTCAGTCACAGTTACCGTCGTCACTTTTTCTCCGCCCGGTTCATTAATCGTTTCGCCGTGGAAAAACACCGACCATGATTCAGTGTCGCGATCAATCCTGAACGAAAATAATGTGCGAGTCTCTATGTTTAATAATATTAGGCAATGACACTTACTACTAATTTGACAATATAATAATGTTAGACAATGACACTCTTTCTAGCAACCATTGTTTAAAAGATTTTGGTGTTCTGATTGACTCTCGATTATCTTTTAAACTGCACATTGAGCATATCACTGCAAGGGCATCGAAAATGTTGGGATTTCTCAAAAGATCATCAATTTATTTTAGTAATCCTCGCACACTAATAATTTTATATAATGCTCTACTTCTCCCTCACCTGGAATACGCCTCTATCATCTGGACACCTCGTCTTCTTTGTCACTGTGACAAGCTTGAGAGTATTCAACATAAATTCATCCGTCACCTTTCCATCCTTACTGAACACCCTATGTGCTACTTGAACCATGACTTTTCAGCAATCATGCTGAAATTTGGTATAACCACCCTTGAAAATAGAAGAACGATCTCGGAACTAATTTGCCTCTATAACCTACTTAATCATAAAATAGACTCTCCTGGAGCAAATTAAATTATACGCTCCAACTCGCAATCTCAGACCTAACAAAACTTGTTGTCTAGTGAAATTTACTTCTCGATTTGGACATTCTAATATAGTAAACAGAATATTATCTAAAGCCAACAGATTTTGTCACAATTTTTGACATTTTTATTGACTCCAGCTCAGTCATTAGAAGAAAGCTTTGTTCTTTTTTTGATTCTCAGTCGTTATAATATCTCTTTTTATTTTTATTCTTTTTTTGTTACTGCTCTGTACCACTCTCTTCAATATGTAAAAGGGTTAATTACCCGTGAATTAAATAAATAAATAAATAAATAATAATGAAAGAAGACGAAACTGTGGATTCGTTTCGCAAATTCCGTGGGCAAACAGGGAGTAATGGTGATCAGCGGACCGATAAGGCGACCTCGTCCGACTAAATATTAGCAAAGTCAGCTGTATTACCGGTCGGAATAATGGCGAGCAATGTAAATAACGCGAGCAATCGCGACGACGAGCCGGTTCCATCGTCGGTTTTCAGCCCGGGCCCCGTCGTCTATTGTTTCTGCCGTAGACCCGCATATCCACCGCGATATATCTTTTCCACCCCCTTATTGCTGGGGGTAGTTTGTCATGTTAATTTCGCGGGACTCGCGAGGGTGGCCGAGCCCGGGCTTTTAACGCACTGCCACCGTCCCGCGCCGTGGCCCGCGATCTCGCGCACGGAGGAAAGAGGAGATGCAAATCTGGCCGACGCCGATGAAAGGGTTAACTCGACTGCCGGCCATTAATATGCTAATAGTTTTCGAGTCTCGCCGATTCCGCCGAGATGAGAGTGATTATCGCCGCGTAATGACCCAGAAACGCTTTTTCCGGAAGGGTAGCGCCTCTCTCCCGAACCTGCTGCGGTCTTTCTACGCGTTTTACGAGTTTTCGAAGCAGTGTTTTGCGAAGATTCGAAGGGGTGAAAAGTAAAAGTAAAAGTGGCATTTATCGCGTCGGAGAGAGCTATAAACGCGGCACGCGTGCACATTGATAATTGCGCGTTAACAACCGCGCGGAGCTAACCGTTCATTAAAAAGTCTAAACAAAAGCGAGCGCAATCGTGGCATCTACCACTGTTACGTGCGAACCGCGTGTAGCGTACTCGTGCACGAGATACGATCTCCGCGGCGCGTTTATCCGGCGATCGTACAACGGCCGGTTTCATTTCGCCGTCGGTTTCGATCGGTTACGAGTCAATCGTCGGATTATCTAAATTTCCGTTTGCAGCCCCGGCGGTGCATTGTGTCGCCTCGCCGGCTCGTTAACGGCGAGGCAAACGAGCTTCCGTCATGCTCGTCCGCCGAATGAAATATACCCGCGTCCTTCGGCTACGCGCGCGTAAGTGGAGGCTACGCGATGAACATCGATGCGGGCGGTGATAAAAATCCAGTGGGCCACGAGTGCCCGATCACGCGGGCCCGGCGTCACGTGCGTGACGACGACGACGTCGTCGGTGCGTCCTAAAAGTTTGCCGACAGAGAGGAGACTGCGGAACTTCGCACTCGTTAAGCTCGAACGAGGTAACGAGCTTACAAAATTTTCCCGGCGTGCCATTAATCCCCGGCTTAAGCCTCTGCCGAACTATTTAACTTTTTGTTACCGGCGGATACGTTTTACGGGCGAANTGTTTCGTTTGTATTGAAACAAACGCCGGACTTCCTGAACGACCCTCCGGGATAAAAAGCGAGCGCGGAGTGAAATGTGCCTCGGTCGCAACGAGCGNGCGGATACGTTTTACGGGCGAATCGTAAAAGGACTGGTGACTTCGCGAACAGATTTATCTCGCACCCTTTCGAACTCGCCGTCCGCGCGTTCGGCGAGATTCGCAAAATTCTTTCCGTCGTTTCGTTTGTATCGAAACAAACGCCGGACTTCCTGGACGACCCTTCGGGATAAAAAGCGAGCGCGGAGTGAAATGTGCCTCGGTCGCAACGAGCGAACATCGTAATCGGGCGATCCTCGTTAAACCCGTCGGACGAGCGATGGAACGGTTCATTGGCAGCTGCAATTTCGTCGACGGGGGGGAACGTTTGATCGATCACGTATATAAACGTCTGTGTCGCGGGTTCGCGTGCGACGCGAAGGAATGCGCGTTTCCCTGCGGCAATCTTGAAAACTCGTAAAACCGAATCAAACTCCGGGCTTTAATCCGGCCGATGATTAAAGCCCGCTTTATTGCCCCTCGGCTTTAACGACGTTACGATGCTACATGAAATTGCATCACGCGAATCCATTTTCGCTCCGTTACATCAGCGAACGACACCGTCCTCGGCCGCGGGAGTGAACCGGCGAAAAGAGAGATTAAGCACGTGTCGCGTGGTACGACGACGCGTCGAAAGGTACATAGTATACACCCCCTTGTGTTACAGGAACGCTTCGCGGGGATGTTGTTTTATAAGCTCGGGAAAGCCGGCGCAATTACACGACCGAGCGTTTACCGTGCACTTTGTCGTTAAAGCGTTCTCGTTCGCGGAAAGCGACGGTAGCCGTCGATTCTCGGAACGCGACGATTGCGCGCACGCCGGGATACGAACCGAGGAGCCCTCTGATTGTAAAAAGAACGGTTTACCGCAAGTCGCGAGCTCGTAAACCATGACATGATTCACGGCTGCCGCATTATTTGACTCAATTAACGCGACGCGTTTACGAGCGATCTCTAATAACGTGTTCGTACGGACGTTAACGCCGCTTCTTCGTACTCTAATCGCCGTAAAGATAGCGCAACAGTGTCGTTGCCGTGCAAGTTTCCTGCGAGGACGTCACGGAGCGAGCGACAAAGGGACGTAACGACGAGCTCGGTGCCTACGAGAGAGGCGATTTCGCGTGCGATATGAATTTTGAAACGGATTCCGGCGCGCATAAGTCGACGCCTATCTTCCCGCGACACTCGCCGCTACCAGCTTTACGCGTCGCTCATAAACGCGAATTAATTTCAATCGTTCTGTGCGAGCGAGTACGCGCGCAATTTGCCGACTGGCCGGAACCCGGCTACGTGGAAAGGTCCGAAGGGGAGGCCAAACATAAAACAATAATGGCGAAACATAAACGACGGAGCACTTAACACTTGGCACTTAAACAACTGGCAAATTGCTCCCTTGTCAGTCCGGTCTTAACCGAGAATTTAGGTCCGGCTTGACGAACGGCCACCCTCCGTCGAAATCGAAATCGTTACGGGAGGAACGGGTGCGTGACCCCTGTCGAGAGATTATACTCGCGATGACTCACGGTATTTAAAAGAAACGTAATGTTTCAGCCAGAATATCCTGTACGGAAGTTCAATAAGCGCGAAGAGGTCGACGCGCGATTGGAAAAGCCGGCGGCGGTGACCCTCCGATCGTCGGGTATCGCGGAACGACCCCAGAGTTCCATTTTCAAAATGAAAGGGATCAGGGTGGGTCATTTTAAATTCACGCGTGGCCGTCGGATAGGAAAATTCGTAGAGAATTCGGCGAGATTAGGGTGTATCTGGCGAGGAGAGCCGGCCCGATAAATTTCCGCCTTTCATAAGAAGTAATGAAAGTCAAATAGTGGTTTGGCACCCCGGACGGCTAGCAGGGGTGGCCGTGGGACGAGGGACGGGGCGGGGGGCATATGGTGTCGTCGACGGTATCGCGCGCGACGGTTCCGCGTAACCACCCTTATTATCGGCCCGAATCCGCGCAGGGGTGGAGCATCTTTTTAATTTTACAGTGTCCCCATAAAATATTCCCCATAACAATAAAAGTTAGAGCTGAGCCGTGATTTGCGAGGCCTACGTCCCCGGGAAAAAGAATTCCGTGTCTCCCTCACGTCGACGCGGGGCCAGAACCGATCCCGCGACGGATTCTAGGCCGCGATGGATTCTATGTCGAAAACCTACGCGTAACGAGTTTACCGAGGCTCGAGGGGAAAATCGATGGGTCATTCGAGGGTCTCGGAACGCGTATCGCGATGAAACGCGCGCCGGACTTGACAGAAAACAAACGGCGAACATCCGCCGGATTACGGAACGCGCGGAACGACCCCGCCAACTGATCAAACAAACTCCAACCTACCTATCGAGTTATTTATACGGTCGCATCGAGCTTTTTTCTCTTTGCCGCAAAACGCGCATGAAAATTTCAGATCGCACGAATACGTGTATATGTATATGTATATCCGTGCGCCGCGAATCTTTGCCTCGAGTAATGGTTATTTCCGGACATTTGCTTCGGCGATTTCTCAGCAAAAATGATCGAGGAAAGGGCGATTATTAGTTATCGGATTGCTCCTTATCGAATCGCAGTTGTAAAACGGATTTGAGAAGGAAACGTTTAGCTCGTTCAATCACGAAAATGAAATATCTCCGATAAGTAACTCCGGATGGAAAATTTCCGTTTTTCCGGAAGTCCGAAACTTCTGCTCGGCTATCGATGGCCAAATCAAATTTCTGAAACTCGTCGTCACACTTATCACTCGATTTCCTGTCTATTTACCGCCGCACAGTGGGGCCAAATCCCTAAAAGCTGGCCAAAAGTCGAAAAATAATGTTAAATGCCGTGTTAAAATCAAATAACGTCGTAGTAAACAAAATTCGACATACGTCCGTAACGAGGCGATACGAGATCCTTAGTAGTCCAAAACGAGCCACGAGCGAAAGTATATTCTACGCCAGCGGCTCGATAAATGCACGAGATAACGATATACGCAGGTATATCATTATCTCCGTGGTACACCGGCCGGCAAAAACCTCGACGGTTCGGTTTAACGATAAACGAATCGGTGCCGCGCAGGTACACCCTCGCTCTTCGCCACGCGCTCTAAGACTTATGAGCACGGGTGTACGTAATCCTGCCGCGAGCAGGAGGAGGCTTTGAATTTTTAATTTTTATCGTCCCGCGAACCGGCAAATCCGTCCGGGAAAAGATCCGCAGCCGCGATTACGGTTAATGCTCGACGGACACGCGTTCCGCGGGAACGCACACCGGGTCGTTTCCGGCGCGGCGATTTCTCCTCGTACCTTATGGGACGATATCGAGCCCGGAGACGTCCCGCCGCGACGGCTAACGGGAAGTCGACGAAAACAGAGGCAAAAAGGTGAACAACATCGGGCTTTTACGATTCGCGTGGGTCGTAATCCGGCGTGACGAAGTTGATGGGGTTTCGCGTAACCACTCTCCTCCCGATGGGTTTGTTTATAATTCTAGATTTACGATCATCGACGCTGGTAATCGCGCTGTTAATCGTATCGCTGCGCGCTTTAACTCATCCGCGGACAAGATTCCTACCAGGGATCTGTAGGCTAAAAAACGATAGACCGCGGGTAACGCAGATGTAAAGTAATGATAAATCTCGTACGATCTCACGTCCTGTTTATTCTAAAAATCTTCCTAATACGGCAAATAGATGGGAAAGGAACGCGTCGCTCGTGTCTATTTCCGGAGAGACGCGATGCATCACCGAAAAGTATTTTAGTATAGAGCGACGGTGACTCCCGAACGATCAGGAGACGATTGATGATCTCGAATGAGTGACGAGAGACAGATCGGCCGGCGGAGATACCGCGAGGGAGGCTTAAACGAGTATTTATGCGCGTAAACGAAGGGAAGAGTTAGAGGTGGAAAATAAATAATGGTCCGGGGACGCGGTAATCCCGCGGCTGCCTAGTTCGATGCTACACAGCGCGTGAAATCGTTCTCCGTCATGTCAGAGATTAGAAGACGCGTCCCGCTCGGGATTAGTACGATAAGTATTCAACATAATGATTCTTCGTCACCTTTCTATCCTTACTGAACACCCTATGTGCTACTTGGACCATGACTTTTCAGCAATCATGCTGAAATTTGCTATAACCACCCTTGAAAATAGAAGAACGATCTCGGAACTAATTTTCCTCTCTAACCGACTTAAGGAGGTTCATCTGGTACGTAGCAAGTCAAATGCAAGTTATAGACAAGGGGAGCTTGATTTGACTAGCATACATGTTAATAACGGAGGTTATCTAATCTAAAGATGCAAATTTCGTTTGTTGTATTTAGATATTTCTCGATTCATAGTCACCCAATCTACATAAATTTGCAATTAAAATATTCGTTAAATGTTTCTCTTTAATATGACATAAGTTTCATTCAAAACTGTCTGTCAATACCTAATAAATTAGCGATAGAAGTCTGGGAAATCATTCTTTTCCATATGACTACATGTAAAATTATAAAAAATAAAATATAAAGTAAAAAATAAAATATTTATATTAATATCTCATCATTAAGGAATTCAAATATTGACTTAAAAATATTTTTGAGGTATCCTGGTATACTGTTATAGACTATCAAATTTTGTTTTGGTGATCTATCTATTAATTCCTTAACCGGATGAACCTCCTTAATCATAAAATTGACTCTCCTACAGCACATCAAATTATAAGCTCCATCTCGCAATCTCAGACCTAACAAAACTTTTTGTCCAGTAAGATTTACTTCTCGATTCGGACATTCTAATGTAGTAAACAGAATATTATCTAAAGCCAACAGATTTTGTCACATTCTTCACATTTTTATTGACTCCAGCTCAGTCATTAGAAGAAAGCTTTGTCCTTCTTTTGCTTCTCAGTCGTTATAATGTCTCTTTTTCTTTTTTTTCCTTTTTTCACTGCTCTGTACCACTCTCTTCAATATGCAAAAGGGTTAATTACCCGTGAATTAAATAAATAAATAAATAAGGCACCGTTTGCCGGACTCGCTCGCTAAAAATAGCCGCCAGAGTCGAACGACTAACCGCCGATCTTCGATTCTGTCGTAAAACCGGATTCCCGTGCTCGTTCAATTCTGCCGCGTATCGATACTCGATTCGGAATCCGCGCACGCCGATTAACAAGCGCGAGATCGAAGGAAACCGCGTAACGTCACGAGGCACGCCATTAGCGAAAGTATCTCGCAGCACTTAAGTGGCCGGAGGTCTCGCGCATTAGCCTCCGAATGATCGGCCGGGAGCTTGCGTTTCCACGCGAGCTTTATGCACGCGGACGTCATTAAGGATCAACGTTTCGAGAATCCTTTTACGCTTTACGACTTCGTCGAAGGAGCGGCGGACCGTAGGTACACGTGAGGCGTAATGGTTCCTCGCGAATGTGCAGTCGATCGGAAGTCGAGGAGAAATCGTAACGACGGGCTCCCGGTAGAAAGGGTTGAATCTACGAGATCGAAGGGATAATTCGTTTAACCAGCGAGATTAGCCATTTCGGGATTCCGCAGCGCGGCGCGTAACTCGATTAACTTCGTATTAAATCGTTAAGTTGTCAGCGAAAAATGTTCGAGGGTTAAGTCGAGACTCAGAGAGGAACGGTAACGAGAGATCGAGAGAGAGAGAGAGAGATCGAGAGAGAGAGAGAGAGAGAGAGAGAGAGAGAGAGAGAGAGAGAGAGNCTTCACATTTTTATTGACTCCAGCTCAGTCATTAGAAGAAAGCTTTGTCCTTCTTTTGCTTCTCAGTCGTTATAATGTCTCTTTTTCTTTTTTTTCCTTTTTTCACTGCTCTGTACCACTCTCTTCAATATGCAAAAGGGTTAATTACCCGTGAATTAAATAAATAAATAAATAAGGCACCGTTTGCCGGACTCGCTCGCTAAAAATAGCCGCCAGAGTCGAACGACTAACCGCCGATCTTCGATTCTGTCGTAAAACCGGATTCCCGTGCTCGTTCAATTCTGCCGCGTATCGATACTCGATTCGGAATCCGCGCACGCCGATTAACAAGCGCGAGATCGAAGGAAACCGCGTAACGTCACGAGGCACGCCATTAGCGAAAGTATCTCGCAGCACTTAAGTGGCCGGAGGTCTCGCGCATTAGCCTCCGAATGATCGGCCGGGAGCTTGCGTTTCCACGCGAGCTTTATGCACGCGGACGTCATTAAGGATCAACGTTTCGAGAATCCTTTTACGCTTTACGACTTCGTCGAAGGAGCGGCGGACCGTAGGTACACGTGAGGCGTAATGGTTCCTCGCGAATGTGCAGTCGATCGGAAGTCGAGGAGAAATCGTAACGACGGGCTCCCGGTAGAAAGGGTTGAATCTACGAGATCGAAGGGATAATTCGTTTAACCAGCGAGATTAGCCATTTCGGGATTCCGCAGCGCGGCGCGTAACTCGATTAACTTCGTATTAAATCGTTAAGTTGTCAGCGAAAAATGTTCGAGGGTTAAGTCGAGACTCAGAGAGGAACGGTAACGAGAGATCGAGAGAGAGAGAGAGAGATCGAGAGAGAGAGAGAGAGAGAGAGAGAGAGAGAGAGAGAGAGAGAGGAGGGTGGCTCAGACCGCAGAGCCAGCCACCGAACAGCGAGAAAGACAATGTTAATTACGATCCCCTAATAACCAGACGTAGACCGTCTGTCCGCGCTCCGATACGAATGGGTGTTCATCAGAGAGCGGGAGAATAACTACTGTAAACCGTAATGTAGAAGATTCCATCGGCGTATATCTCCCGTAATCCTTATGGGAGGTATTCCCTAGATTAAAAGGGCTGGAATAGGGGATCAATTAACGAGCGCATTAAAAATATGGATCTCCGACGGGCGCCGAGATAGATACGTTGTCACGTTGGATTATCCGTTTTAATCAGTTCCAACCAGCTTCTAGCTCATTGTCGTACGTACGCGGCTTATGTACAGCGCCAGTGTAATACCGTATCGCGGGGCTACGTACAATGGTTATCTCCCTGTTTTACCTCTTCCCTCCGGTCCGACGTTTCCCGTTCGCTTTTTACCCGCGCGCGTTTTCCCGTTTTATTGTTCTCCCGGTTGCCGGGGAGTTTTCGGCGATGCTCGCGGAAACCGCTGCGCCGAGGATCTCTTTAAGTAAGACGCTCGTTCGCTCTTTATTCTCCCGCTTATTCGACTTGCTCGGTACTCGCGAAAAGAATTCGGGAGCTTTTAACGATTCTCCAGAGTCACTCTCTTCCGTTACTTTAAGGAGGTGCATTCAGTTAAGGAATTAACAGATAGATCTCCAAAAAGAAATTTTATTGTATATAACAGTATACCAGGATGCCTCAAAAAAATTTTTAAGTCATTTGAATACCTTAATGATGAGATATTAGTACAAATAGTTTTTACAATTTTACATGTAGTCATATGGAAAAGAATGATTTCCCAGACTTTCACTGTCATCGTTAACCCCTTGTCGTACTTTAACGAGTCTGACTCGTGATCATAATCTTATACTAAGTATAAATATCATGACTCGTACTCGTGATCATAATTTTGTAGCAAACGTGGGTATCACGAATTAGACTCTTGGTTATAATCTCATGTCCACCGAGAATGTGCTAGGTTTGTTATGATTATAAAAAACGGAGGAAAACGATTTGAGAATGGACAAGGCCCGAAGTTTTCCGAGCTAAATGGCACGGCAAGGGGTTAAGGAGGTTCATCTAGTTAAGGAATTAACAGATAGATCTCCAAAAAACAATTTGATACTCTATAATAGTGTACCAGGATACCTCAAAAATATTTTTAAGTCATTTGGATACCTTAATGACGAGATATTAATATAAATATTTTTTACAATTTTGTATGTAGTCATATGGAAAAGAGTGATTTCCCAGACTTTCACTGTCATCGTTAAGGAGGTTCATCCAGTTAAGGAATTAACAGATAGATCTCCAAAAAACAATTTGATAGGCTATAACAGTGTACCAGGATACCTCAAAAATATTTTTAAGTCAATATTTGAATTCCTTAATGATGAGATATTAATATAAATATTTTTTATAATTTTACATGTAGTCATATGGAAAAGAATGATTTCCCAGACTTTTACGGCTAATTTATTAGGTATTGACAGACAGTTTTGAATGAAACTTATGTCATATTAAACCCTTGGGTACATTTGACGTCTGAGACACGTTATTCACTTGTGTTTGTTATAAGCATATTAATTTATTTTTGTTTTGCAATTCTAATTACTTGAAGACATCTTAAGGAGGTTCATCTGGTACATAGCAAGTCAAATGCAAGTTATAGAAACGGGGAGCTTGATTTGACAAGTATACATGTTAATAACGGAGGTTATCTACTCTAAAAATGCAGATTTCGTTTGAATGATGTAGTCATATGGAAAAGAGTGATTTCCTAGACTTCTACGGCTAATTTATTAGGTATTGACAGACAGTTTTGAATGAAACTTATGTCATATTAAAGAGAAACATTTAACGAATATTTTAATGGCAAATTTAGGTAGATTGGATGATTATAAATCGAGAAATATATAAACACAGCAAACGAAATCTGCATCTTTCAGCAGTAGATAACCTCCGTTATTAATATGCACGCTAGTCAAGCAAGCTCCCATTTTCTATAACTTGCATTTGACTTGCTATGTACCAGATGAACCTCATTAAGTCCGAGGCGCGATTCGTTCGGACCGAAAAGCGTCCGATGTTAGAAGACGGAGGTTCCGCGTTTTCCATTCGCGAGCCGTCGTCGTCGGTAAAAGGAAACTGGTCGCGGGCGAAAAACGATCGTAACCGGACTCATACTCGAGTACGGTGATCGTCGCGAGGTAACTGGACGCCGGCGTAGGACGCGAAATAAATCCCAGCCACGTCGGCGGGGCTCGGCACGCGGCCGCGCCGGGACGACTTAATTAATCGATCCCACGTGGCTTCTTCGCGGCGCGCGGCCGCTCGAGGTAGGATATCGTTGGCGTGGTTGAACACGGCCGGCAAAAGGCACCGCGACAAATCGTCGATCAGATAGAGGAGAGGCCGAGAGAGAGCCGCTTGTCTCCGTTCCAGGCGCAACGAAACACGGCGACGACGACACACGCCGCGTAACCGCAACGAGACGTGACACCTGCGCGAAGTCCCACACCGATGCGGATCTACCGATCGCGCGATCCGCTCGTAATGGTGATTTAATTTCAGCCGCGACAGATCGAAATCGTAGATCTCGCTTTTTCGGTGCCACTTAATGGCTACTTGACACAAACGCACGCAAGCACGTAGCTGTAAAGCGGATCGCAGGTGTGCGGCTACTCGTTACGCGAGCGCAACCACGTCAAATGGTCGCTCGTTTCGACAAATAGAATTAGCCCGGCGATGACTTTTTCGTGCGACGCGGAGAATTTGGGCAGGACGCGATCCTTATCTAGAGCGGAGGAATAAATTCGCTCGAATTTGGGGTCGTCGAGGGTCGTACGTTAAAACGCTGTCTATCGGTCGCCGATCTTCCGCGCTCAACAAATTCTAATTCCGAACACGCGCGCCTCGGCACGAATACTCACACCCCGGGAAATATTTTTTGGGGAAGGATTCCGCGTTCGTTTATACCCGGGCAGACGCGGGGACGGGCAAATTGACGAAAAAAAGGTAGCGCGGACGGTAGAAAAATGAGAGATACCGACGTTTACCCGGAGAAAAGCGATTATGAGTGATACGCGGCAATATCCACCCCAGCCATCGGGCAGAAATTCACTTGCCGGGGAAATTAAAAACAGTCATCCAGAGCCGGGCCTGCTAATGGCGAGCATCGTTCATGTCAATATGGGCCATTGCCCGTATTACCATATTACGTTTAGGAAAGCCCCACGGCTGCTCCGTGCTCGGCCGAGTAGGTATTGCTTATAAATACCAGCAATTACAAAACCCGGGGGTGGTTCGCGTCTCCTCCGTCCTTGTCCGTCGCTCGCCAGCGGATGGGAACTCGATTATATATGGGAGTCGGCCGGGGCCTCCCTCTCGCAATCGCGTTAACGCTCCGGTTTATCTGGTTATTTTTTATTTCTCACCGGCGACGACGACGCAGACGGTGGAGAGGACCGCGATATCGTTCGGCCGTGTGCGTGCGTCGTCATTTTCCGCGTATGGGATTTACAAAATTTAATTTCGCCCAAGCGAGGAGCCGCTGGGAAATCAAATTTTCGCGCTTCCGTCCACGAAATCGCTATCTGACTCGATATCTCCGAGTAAAAACGCTGGAAATCGCGCGATCGGATATGATCAAAATGGAACTGACTCGATTTTTAGGGACGACGAAGTCTCGCGGACCTATTAGGTGTCGAGTTTCTCGATGATTCCGGATGGACGGTCACGATAGGGGAAAGGGGTGCCGGACAAGAAAAATATCGTTCTCTCCATACGCGACTATTTATTCTCGAATAACATCCCGTCGATTCTGTACGGTTCGGTGAAACGAGGCAGCGACGCACAATGCAAAAACGGCACGTGCAGCCTCAAGACTTCCGATCAATTAACTCCGCTTTCAATTCGTGGCGAGCAGGGCCAGTTTTCCTGCCGGTTACTTGTTAGCGCTACGATCTAAACCACTCCCGCCCACCGCTCCCTTTCTCCGTCTCTCGTCCCGTTTCCTCTTTCTCCCTTCGATCTCCGCGCAGCGGCGACGAGATGCCACCCTCTTGGCACCCTTCGGCAGAGGATCGAAGCATATTGACGGGTCGTTGGTCGATGGCGTTCGACCGTGGCACGATACACGGGTTCGAGGGTGCTCGAGGGATGCAATAGTAAATATTAAAAGCGCGCCGCGGAGTCATTGGGGCGGTAATGGGTGTCGCAGCGAGTACCGGGCGCACTAGAGGTTTATGGGCCCGGGAATACCTGATGATTGCGGCTAGATTGGAACGGGAGAGACGGCGATTTGACAGGCATGGGAAACCACTCGAAAATTTCGTGCAAGACCCTCGACCGACGTTGCACTCGAGTACGCTCCAACGGCAATGAGAAAAAATATTTTCTGCGTTGAACAAAAAGCTCGACGAGCGAGTCGCGTGTACCTACGCACTCTCTGTTGCACTCTCCGGTGCCGTGCCGGTGCGCTTCGCCCGTTTGCACTCGCGCGGCAATTGTGTTTCGCTTGAAAATGTCATCGAGCCTAGAGTATCCTCGTTACGAGAATAAATATCGTATTGCGGGACGAGAATACGCAAGCGTACACGTACCTCCTAGCCGAGGCGCGCGCGCGCGCGCGAGGCGACGCCGCGCGTTTCCATACGGCGAACGCGCGCCGTTTCTCCTCGCTTTGCCGCGGTGGAAAGCATCGCCGTGCATTATACACCATTATGATTCGCAACCGTACAAAACCCTCTAATAGGCTTCTTATGGAAGCACGCGCGATACACGCGGACCGCTTTGAGTCGTCGAGAAGAAGGTTCGAGAGAAGTAACGCGGACGATTGGGCCAATTACGCGGAGAACGCGGCGGACGTGGGGGGGACCCCCCGGTCCGGCCGGTTTCGACATTTTTATCCCGTGCGCCCGTTCTCCGATCGACGATGAAACGCGATATTATTATTACCATCGACACTGACTAAGTGCCGCGGCATAATGCAACCATGTGGCACGCGCGTGCACGGCCGAGACACGCAGGTAGACACGCGCGCGGCTCTGTGTGTCGGCGGCGGCGGCGTTGCGTAAAAACCGACCTTAATAACGGCGCGCGTTTCACAGCGCGAGGTCCGAGTAAACTTTACAAAATATCTCACCGAGGGGCCGGCGGACGCCTCTCGCCATTCTCTCGTCTCTTCCGTCGATAAATGAATCAGAAAACGTCGGCGGGAGCGTCCCACACGTGTCGGGTCACGTGCTAGATAATTAGATATTCTTTAGCCCGTGCATTAGGTCGAACTCGGTATTCCATTAAGGCGGCCGAAGAAAACGCGCCGATCTGCCACCCTCGCCCTGCCGTTTCTCACTGTCCAGCCACGCTTCTTCATATTAATCGTCTACGAATTTAACGGCCGAATAGCGTGCCGAATCGACTCACGGTCATCTCCTCGGAGGTCGAGCCCACCCCCGCCCGTTGTGAGACGTTTCTTTCGCCGAGGAAATTGCCGGAAATTAATTCCAGCCAGGAAAACGACGTACGGGCGCGACGCGAGAAGTTGAACCGCACCGGCTCGACCGGTGTCGCATAATTGCCTACTGGCTACCGCGTTACGCGACTACCTGTTTACACGCTTATCCTCGGACGTCAATGAGTGGATTAATTGCAACCGAGATACTTAACGCCGGGGACTCTCGTTACCGATTCGACGAATACACGGTGGAGAGATAGTGTCAAAATGTTATCGGTATCTCGATCAGTGATGGTTAGTGATCGCGTTCGTTTTCGATTATGCGACTCGTGATTGCTTCCGAATCTTTCAAAATCGTGGAGCATCGGTATTTATTTATTTATTTATTTATTTATTTATTTATTTATTTATTTATTTATTAAACAGGTTAGGAAACCCTTTATAGTATAGTTATATAATAGTTTGAGCAATACGGATGATATAAATAAGATAAGAGAGCTTCATGAGTAGATAACAAAGAGGGAGATAATAAAATTATAACGACAAGAAATGATCAGGTAGTTTACGTCTTATGACAGGTACGGAATCGTTAAAGATGTCAAATAAATGACTGAGTCTATTAGCTTTTGACGTCATCCTTGCCACTACATTTGCGTGCCCAAATCTGGATATAAATCTTTCTTGGTTGAAAGTAGTGGTAGGCCTAAGACAACGCAATGGTGCATTGAGCTTGATTTGTTTCAAAAGCATCGGAGAGTCAATATTATTATTCATCAGATTTCTGAGAAATATTATTTCAGAGATAGTCCTTCTACTTTCAGGAGATAGGATATTAAATTTATACATGATGATGTTATAATTGTGATCTGTGTACCGAAAGGGGAATTCAGTCATATTAACAGGTGTCTTAGAAAATTGTGTTGTATACTTTCAAGAATATTACGATGCAGTCCAAGATGATTGATGCGTATTCAAGATGGGGCAGAACAAGAGTGTTTTCAGCAGAACAAGAGTGTTTTCATCAGAACAGCATCACTAAGGTCCTAGGATTTTAAAAATACACCGAGGTCCGTTTAACCCCTTGGGTACGGATTTATTTGAGAAAATATTTGCATGTGGAACGGATATAATTTTTGGTTGCTTGGAGTAGTATGTAAAAGTAGTACATTTTACGTAAGAATTTATTTATTTCTAAAATATTGATGACATACGTAGTATTAAGACGTCTTCCAGTAATTAGAATTGCAAAACAAAAATAAATTAATATGCTTATAACAAACACAAGTGAATGACGCGTCTCAGACGTCAAATGAACCCAAAGGGTTAAGGAAGGTATTCTATATGTTCTTTCTTAGATACGCGTATCCTATCGACAACGATTCAGGATCCGTTTCGAGCAAACCGGTTCCGTTCATTACAAACTCGCAAGCATCGCGACAGTCCGCGAGTCGACCGAGCATAATCTCGACGAACGACAAAGGGTCCGAGAGGGTGGTCACGAGGGACGTCACCGTAATTCGATCGAGCGAGGTTCAAAGGTTCGCGGCGTGGCAGCGTCACGCTCGTAGCTAAACGGGCTGACGCGGATTAAACGGCGGAGGTGGGCCGGTAAATTCAAGCGAAACGGCGTAAAACGGTATTTTGTAACGCGTACTCGCCGTGGCCACGGCGGCGGCGTCGGAGATTAATGCATCCTGGGCTTTACATTTCATTGGCTCGCGGCTTCGACTCCCGTTCCTGTTTATACGCGCATAAATGGAGGCGTTAAACCGACTGGCTGACAACTCTGATAATTGCCCGCCGCGTAAAACCCGTTACGAGCCTTGTTTGTCAGTTTCGCCAACGTACATTATCCTCCCTATACGTTCGCCCGTCGCGTTTTCAAGTTCGCTCGTCGAATCGGCTCAGCGCCGAGAAACTTCAAAAAGAAACGATATGGAACTTCTTCGAACGCTATTGTACGCGGAAATTTCAACTTCGTCCCAACGAAGCGACGCCTCGACGAAACTACATCCCGAGTTTCCAGAGTGTCAATATATTTTTATACTAAAGTCACGTCGCGAGTCTAGTTCTCATAGCAATAATTGATTTCGTACAAATAAGGGGAACAGCTTTTAATAGGAGCCGTACGCGTCGATTAACCCGAGTACATTTGCAGTTCGATTATCCCGGCTATCGTAATGAGCAATTACATGGCACTGTTTCTCTAATCTATTTCCACCGGGATGTGTGCGTTGGACACACTGTCGCGTACATCCACGTAATACAAAGACAAATAATTACTCACGGATTATCGGTGCCTGACGTGTATCTTTTCGTGTCTCATTAAGCGTCACGGTATGCCGTGCTATGCGAGAAAACTCTCGCGAACGCGATGGCTCGTAAACCTGGCCGTAAAACCTAATTTTTGTCTCGTCAAGAATACGCACGTGCGATTATAATATTTTCACGCGGGACGTAGAAGCGATCGTAAACTCGGATTTCGAAACGGCGAACGCCCGAAAGATTGCTCTTAATGGAGCAGAAAAAAGCGATTCGCGCGAACAAAAGAGCGTAATCGTCTCTTCACGGCTCACCGGAGGCATAAAAGTATTATCGTCGAAAATACACGGCGATATCTAAGGCGGGGTGGGGTTCCGGCGCGATACGAATCTGGATTCAACCCTTTCCTTCCGCGATATTTCTGCGCGCAAGGGTTAAAGAAGTGGCAGGACATTAAGGGAAAGCGAGCGCGAGGGGTTAGTTCCTGGTTAACCGCGTCCCCGTTCCTTCGTCGCCGGAACAGCGCTGGCCCATCCCTCGAGTGATTAAAAACAATTACCGTTTCGTCGGCGCCGGATCGTTCCCCTCCCTCTCCCCGTAATGAGCATCCTGTTCCCGGTGAAAAAGAAAAAAAACGGACGGACGAGCATCTGAGCCCCTGCGGGTTATAGGTGGGTGGTAGAACGCTCCCCGTCGTCGTCGACTCCACCTACCCTCCGCCATTTCCGCGGTACATTTCTATGAAAATATCTCCACGGGTCGGGAACAGGGTTAGAGAGATCCTGCGCCGTATATCCTGGCCCTAGTACCGCCGGGATGCCGAGGCTTGTACAACAAGGGGTAAAGCCCTGACGCCGTCGAGAGGATCATTCTCTCACTAAATCACGAAACAACTTGCCGGCCGACCGAGCTCGGGCAGCGAAACTGAATCTCGAATAATTCTCCACTCCCGGGTTTGCTAATTAATGATTACCCTCGAGGAAGGATGCGATTTCTATTGTTCCCATCGAAATTAGACGGGATTCTATATCTGCAGGGTATAGAAACTATCGTCGGTCGTTTTAGAAAAGAATTACGTAGGTATCTATCTCATGGACCGTTCACGGGAGGACGATACAGCTGCGTCGAGGTCCATTAACTTTAGGGACGGTAACAATGTTGATATAAACGGGGCACCCTGTTGACGCCTCGTCGTCCCCGCGGAGCAGCGTCCTTTTAATTTATATACGGCAATTTTTATTACGGCAGTTCCGGCGGAGCGTGGCCGTGTCGCTCGAACGGTAGCAATTTTTACGAGCAGCCTGTCTCTTCGGAAGGCATTAAACATTTCCGTGCACGTTACTCGCTGACGAGTTTTATTCAATTTCGCGGACAGCGAGAAGAGAGCAGGGCCCGGGCATTGTTGGGAAACGATCGGTATTGCAATCACTCTGCCATATTAAAGTCTCTCACGGATGCATGGAATTTTTCCCGGGGTCCGCGCTGTTTACACGGGCAAATTCGATGCTTCTCCATTAAACCGGGATGCAAAGCGGGGACGTGTTTCCGCCGGCCGCGTTTACATCCGCCGCTCTCTATCGACGTAAACGCATTACAACGTGACTCCGCGGCACAAAAGCGGAAGCTCGTTTGCCCGCCGCCGCCACCGCTGCAACCGGGCAGTTCGAGATAATTATGCGATAATGTTGAAGCAATTATCCGCGGGACGGCACTTCAATTTTTGCAACCCCCCCGAAGCACAAAGGGAATCGTGATGAAATACGAGATGAAGCGCCCTTAAAAAAGTTACAACGCCGGAGCGGAACTATTCGGAAGAGAGTACCGAAGTCTCCTTTGTACCGTGACCGCATTTAACCATGGAATTTAATTCGTTTTCCCGGCGTACCTATCCCCCTCCCCCCGCCGTCCCCCGGTTTTAATCGGGATACACGAAGAAAGAACGCAGAGGGAGGGAAAATCTTCCTTTTCAATCTCCATCGAACTGTCCCTATGGTTTAATCAATAGCACTTGGCGCAATTAAATTTCTTCTTTAACGAGGCCGGGACTCCTGGAAATGAACGAATTCGCCCGCCACATAGATTAAAATCGGTTTAGCCAGGCAGCGGTTCGAGCCGTCGTCGTCACCCTTTCTAGCTACTCGTATTCGCCCTTACTTCGACGCTCCGTTCGTTTCGCCTCTTTTCCGCGGTGTATCCGTGGACGGTCGAATTTCCGAGCGCCGGCCGCCCCCGCAATATCGTAAGTAATTAAACAATTTGCCTACAGATGGAGTTTTTAGCCGAAGCATTTCGCGCTTACTGCCGCAGCCTCCTCCGTACACGGTTCCGACTCGCCTCATCACTATGCATAACCGCATTGCTGCTATATTAAAGCGTCCGGGGAGTCAGGGCGTCGCTAAAATGCTCGCGTGATTAAAAATGCTGTCGCGGAAATTCCGACATCCGCAGAATGTCAGACACGAGGCGGGGGGTGTGACACGGGTCCTGCGCCACGTTCCCGCACGTCGACAACCTGTCGCGCCCTTGCTCCGAAACCCTCCCAGTAATTAATCGCGAAAAAGGTAGAAAAAATGGAATTCGCGAAACGTTTCTTAGTTTACGGCCGCGGCTCAATCAGAGGCGGAACAAAGATACCGGTCGACGACTTTGACTATATATACCTGGACTGCCAGTTGCATAGGCTGTCCATGTTAAAAACGCGATGCTAATACTGTACAGTGTGAGACACTTAAGCACCGCCTTCAACACCTACACGTGACCAAGCAGCAATTTTAAAGCACTGAATATAAATGGTGTACAATAGACAGTATAACTAAGCCCTTAGAAATTTCAAATTTTTCTCTTTCCGTTCTTTTTTAAACTGTGGATCTAGTATATTTGTTAATTAAACTTTTTTTTTACGTATTCAAAATGAAGGATATTTCAGAAGGTAAAAGGATGAAAGAGGATTTTGTCATACAGCGCAAGATGCAGATGTGGTTATGATGAGGAGGACATTGACCATGTGCTGTGGCAGTGCCCATTATACGACTCTCAAAGAGACAAATTTATTAACGATTTACTCAATGCGGGGCTACATTTGCCTTTAAGGGCCAGTATCATTTTCTCACCACCCAACCTCAAAGCGTGCGTTCTTATGTTTAATTTTATAAAAAGCTGTAATCTTAAAGTTTAAGTTCAATCCAATGTAAAAGAAATAAACCCCTCCGGGGTTTCTGACATAAAAAAAAAAAAGAAATACTATATATTATTGAGTTCTTAACTAATATCTTATTTTCTAATTTAAAAATATTGAACACTTTTTCTGCTATGCTACATATTTTAAAAGTACATATTCTTGGATACCGCAAAGCTCCACAACTTTTTTTTATGTATGAAATTAGAGTTTGAAGGTGTACAATCATTTAGCAGTGTACGACACGTCTATACGTCTCCTATACGTGTGAACCTACACTGATTTCCACGTTTAGTTCTGCCAAATTTTAGGTGTTCATCATGGTGGCGATACCAGTAGACATGTTGGCTCTCGTTTTCCTAGCGGACCAGCAGTCCAGGTATATATAGGCCGGTATTCATAGTCGTTACTTATTTTTAAGGTCGCCTTAAGCATTTGCTTAAGTCCGTGTTTCCTGTACGAGACAAGGACGGGAAATATGGGATAGACAGTGATAGCAAATGCTTAAGTCGATCTCAAGAATAAGTAACGACTATGAATACCGGCCATAGTCAAAGGTCGACGATACGCGCCGTTCCCGTTTGTCACCCGCACCCGAGGGAGAGGCGGGGCGGCGGGGATAAACCTTTTTGTCCCTTTCATACAACTAACCTGTCGCAGTTAACGCTCAACCACTGTTACCGAGCTCGTCGCGGCGTCGAGGGGTACGATGGCTCCTCGCTATCTGAATCTTTATAGGGCGGCCTTAACTACGGAGGTAAATAGAGCCTCGGCTAGCCGTAATAACGACGTACGCGCCCCGGTGTCACTTACCAGCCCCTTTCCGGCCGGTCGAAGGGGCGGCATAACTCGCGTGCGAATCGCGATGCGCATTCCGGCCGTCGCGAGAGCTAACGAACGCTGTGGAACGAGCCGCGCGCGTTTATTCCTCGATCTCCTTTGACGCGGGCTGCCGCTTTTTCCACGATGTTTATGCACCCGTCCGGCCCGCGTTGAAACGCGATGCGACCGAGTCACGGAAAAGGTGGCTGCCGCGCTCCGTCGAGTCTTTACGACTCTATTACGCTTACGCGCGCCGGAAAAGCGAGCGAGACGAGATATCGCGCGAGCTACGACGTCGTTAACGGGGTCTTAATTTTATTTTTTGTTCCGGTTAAACCTTTTCCCCGTGCACGGCTTAATCGGTAGAAACTTCGTCGCCGATTTCAGCACGTAACCTCGACCGGATCGACGCGCGGTTCGAGAGACAAAGAGAGTAAATCGAACGAGTAACGCGAGGTTCGCGGACTGATTCAGCGCGAACGGAGAAAAGGAACGAGAACTACCGCGATAAGGACGACGCGGAGCTACTTGGAACATGAAAAAGAACGTGGAAACCGACGAGAACTGAGTTTTTTTGCGACCCCTCGAGCACGAAACCACCGCGAAGCGAATGGCGCGCCGGTACGAGAAAATATCTAATATTTCTGGGCGTATCAGAGAGAGCAATTTCGTTTTTATAAGAGATACAGAAGCACGCGAAATTAGTTCGGTCGAGAATTCGCGATTGAATATTCCCTGGCAAGAGGAGCCTGTTCCTGGTAATCCGTATAATTGCAAATTTCCCTTAATCTCGACGAAATAGAATATGATTGAGACTCGCCAATCGCGTCCCGCCGTTCAATAAAGCCTGACTGGAGATCAAAGGAACGTTCCTCAATGGGAATCTAGCTACCTCGTGTCCCTCTCCCTCCACGTCTCCCTCTCTCTGTCGCTCTCTCCCGCTCTCGCGTAGCATCAAGAAAGAGCTGGACCGCCTTGGAAATATTATATACCCGCGAAAACGTCAGACATCGTCGCAAAGACGCTCTCTAGGGAGGGATACCGTTTCAGACGGCGAAGTATTCGATGTCTCGACGCGCTTTTCAGCCACCCTTAATTGCGACAACGAGAAATTGCGTTCGCCCGGCGAAAGACAGATCTCTCTCGGCTCTATTGACCGACGACAATGGGGAAGTGTCGGCGACTTCAAAGGTCAACCCTTTTCCGTCGAACATTTACTATCGGGCCCCGGATCTTTCATATTTTAACCGATTCGGAATCCGACAATTTACTAAATGGAAAACCGTGGTACGGCGGTAGCGTGAAATTTCGGGGACACGCATCGAACGCGGACGACACGGGTAGCGGACGTCGAACGGATCACAGGGAATACTTTATCAGGGCGTCGTTTACCGCGACGCGAATCAACCTACGATATTCTCTCTGAATATGGTACCGGCGACCGTGCCTACGGCTATACGCCATTCGATCTTTTCAACATCGGTAGGACACATTCCTCGTTCGCAAACAGACGTTTAATTTCCCAGGCAAATATCGTGCGTGCGTGTGTACACTTTTCGCGACTCACTCGGGCATTAATATTCTTTGTTAATACAGTATCCGTCTGCTCCCGCTTCGAGATTAAACGGTCGTTAGCTGGAAGCTAAAAACACGTTCGGGCCGAGTTTATTAATCGCCGTCGATCGAGACGACGCGGAGACGACGCCGATTTCGGGTTGAATAGAGAAAACGAGTCGCGCGGCGCATTAACGCTCGAAGGTGTCACTCGGTGAATGGCGATGGAGTCACGTCTCCATTTTCGCGTGTACCCATTATGAAAACGTTGCACGATCTAACGCTCGAACGATTGAAGCGAGCGACGATTTATCACGACACCGGGCGCGAGATATCTCGCATCTGACTTGCAAAATCAGCCGCGCGATGCGTCGTAGGTTTTTTCCGAAAATGCAAATCATTCGGTGGCTCGAGTAGCGCCGGGCGAACGGGGAATAAATTGAAAAGGATGAATGGGGAACGCGAGAAGATGACATTCAAATTCGGTCACGAAGAAACGTACATGGTGCGCCCGCCGGCGCATATGTCGCGTTACCGCGTAATTGGCTGGTATTCAGATATCGAGAAATTGAGTTTCGCCTTCATCCCGGACGCTCCCCTCGCGACACATTCTCCGCATCATCGTTATTATATCCGCCTTTCATTTCGCCGAGTGTATACTTTTTGTTTGCATGAATTTCCCGTACGGAACGAATCAGGCCCACGTTCTCCACGTCCGTCGAACCGGGAAAGCCTTATTTGCAGCTTGCACCGTTGCTGACCACCGGTCAAGCCGCCGGCTTGGTTCGCGTTTGACGAGCGTGAAGTCCGAGCGGGTTTGCACCCTTTCCACGTGTCTTATCTCGGTGAAAGATTCTGGACCCGTGGTGTTCTGCGAAAACGACGAGGGGGATGCGCGTTCAACATGCTTGTCAACGGATCAACGAGGCTAGGATTGACCAGTGGTCAGTTCCCATAGATCGGGAAGATCCAACAGTGGATCGGCGGGGGTCGAGCCGAACGAGGCCAATCGGCCACTATAAGCCACTCGGCGAACAATCCTAAGTACCGTGAGACGAGCCCTGTCGCCGTTCTGTCTTAGACCGACCGCAACTGACCACGGTTAATTGAAGCTCGTCAATTTGCGGGCCGGTCGTCAAAGGGGTCCGTGAGTCCATGGGGGTACGTCGGACGTGGAAACGAGCGAAACGGACCGGCGACCGTCCGACACGTGGACGCTGTCAATCTTCGTTTTCACCGAATAGAAAACGTGGTCGGAGAAAAAAGGGAGATTCGTTCCCAGGTGATGGTTCGGGGACTTCTGTGTCCGTCGTTATAATGCTGACTGGTCGTTTACCGGTTGACCGTGGACTCCGAGACGAAAGGGAGAGGCTCTCATATATTTTAATTTATTTATTTATTTAATTCGCGGGTAATTAATTTACATATTGAAGAGAGTGGTACAGAGCAGTAAAAAAAAAGAAAAAAGAATGAAAAAGAGATATTATAACGACTGAGAAGCAAAAAAAGAACAAAGCTTTGTATTTGAATTTGAACGTCCAATGACAGAATTTTTAATAATACTCAAAACTTGATAAGGGCTTACAAATGAGCTGAAATGTTGTACTTTACAAATTTCTTATGGAAATAAACTGACTCTTGTTGAGGTATTCGTCCAAGAATAACAGGTCGGTTTGAGTATTATTAAAGAACAAAGCTTTCTTCTAATGACTGAGCTGGAGTCAATAAAAATGTCAAAAATGTGACAAAATCTGTTGGCTTTAGATAATATTCTGTTTACTACATTAGAATGTCCAAATCGTGAAGTAAATCTCACTGGACAAAAAGTTTTGTTAGGTCTGAGATTGCGAGATGGAGCGTATAATTTGATTTGGTTCAGGAGAGTCGAGATTTTGAAAAATGCCATCGACGTTCGCAAAAGTGATTTGGAGGACGAGCGAAACCCGAGATGAAAGGCATCCTCTCGTGACGCGGGATCATTACGAGGTAGGAAGTCTGGTACGCGAGTTTTTCAGAATCTTTTCTTCCCGGTGAGTGACAGACGGCCTCCAAATTGACCAGTATATACGCGTGTATCGCCCTTGAGAAAATCACATCGAGGGTAGCCAGACGGTATCGGCTTACCCCAATTTCACCCCAATCATTTTGAAACCCAAAACCCCGTCGACGCTTCTCTCCGTCTGTCCGAGCTCTACGCGTGCTACGCGATACCACGGGACTTCCTTCCAGAAAGAAGGAACGGAACGCGGAAAAAAAAAAGGAAGAGAATTTGACAAATCGCGGGCCGTCAGAATTTCGGTGCGTCGATTTTTCACGTCGCCGAGGCGACCGAGAACAACGGGGAAGCGCGCCGCGTCTCGTGCATTTTTCAACCAGTCGAACGGAACGCGATCCGCGGACGCACGTGCGTATCCTACACGCGAGATCGACGACGATTTCCTTAAACCGATGTTTCCACGCCGATAATGCGATTGGTCGGTCGCGCCTTGTCGCTCGGGAACCGATGAATCGTTACGCGTGATTCACCGTCGCCGTTTAAGTCGCGAGCCCGTGACGAATCCGGAGAAGCGAACGAAATCGTGTGTTCAACTCCTTTGAATAATACACGCGTAAATCGATGTCGCGTCGAATCAATGATAAAACGAACGGAGTCATTAACGACGTTCGAGTTTTAATTAAGTACGTCGACTGCGTCTAGAATGAAAAATCCGAGAGCAGTAAACCGTAGCCCGCGACACGGACTCCGACTATTCCTACAGAATTACGTTTCCTTCCACGGGTCTACCTGAATCGTAAAACAAAGTGGATACACACGCGAGAGGACCGGTTGGCCGTGTTCGATTCCCATTTAACCGCGTCCCGGCGAGGACCGTGTCAGTTTCTCCCGCGTCCGCTAATCGCGGAGTCTCGAGCAGAAGCGACGTACGAGGGCAGGAAATGTAAATTAACGTCGAGCGCGGCCAGGTAATCACGCGCGCGGCGATAAAAAGGTGATAAACGAGCGAAACGAAGCCGGGAGCCGCGATGCTTATCGGATATAACTCCCTTTTTTCGAGCCACCGAACGCCATACAAAAATCCTGGCTGAGTTTATGTCACCAGGCTTCACCCTTTCCTCGTATAGGTAATACACTACCGTCAATAAGTATTCGACGAATCGACGAAGAATCAAATTAACACGAACGAATCTCTTATACGTATAATCATTATGAGGCGACTGTAATGTTATTTTCAATTGATGCAACTTCGTACGACGACCGGATCAGAATTTCCTCGACCAAAGAACAACTCGTCGGAGATTCAAAGATACTTATGGAACGTAGTGTACGCGTTCCAGCAGAAATCGAAGGTAGATACATAGCAACGCGTACACACGATGCGCGACCGAGTGCATCCCGTGGAGCGCGTTAAAGAGACGTCGTTTTCGGTTTACTCCGCCGGAAGGGGTTTTCTGTTTCTCCCCTTCCCACGACGCGATACCATCTACGGTCGCAACGATACACGCAGCCGGTTCCTCGCGTCAGCTACCTGGCGTATTACGCCACCCCAAATAAGCTCCGCTTGTTCTCCTCTCATTAACGCCACAGTGAATCCATTCATCGACACCGCACCGAGGATACGTACCTACTTACTCGCACCGGCGTGGATTCCGCGCGAAAATGAAAAATGTCCGGGGATAAACGCGTTGTTCGTCTTTTATCCTCTTCGAAACTTCTGCAGGGATCAAATAACCGACGTTTATAAACGAACGGTATTCTAATAATTAGAAGAGATCTTGTACCGTGAACCAATTATCGAAATCAGACAGCTGGCCAAGAAGAGAAAAAAGAGCGAACCAATATATCGTTCCCCTGATTCTAATAAAAGCCGGACAACCGTGACGCGGGGCCAGGTAGAGGAAACGGGGGGGCAGGGAGACGGAGGCGGCCACGGAATCGACATTAGTCGTTAATGAGAGAACGGTGGTTACTGGTCACACCATCGTGTCACGCCATCGGGGCAGTCGGCAGGACCCCATCGTGAGAGCATCTCTGTTCCGAAACACCATAGACTATTCACGCCGGTGCGGTGGAAACGGAGGGGGACCCCTATATACGCGGGGGGACACGACAGGACACGTGACTGCTTTATAGCGAGGCAACCGAGGGGACGAGACCGAGGGCTCATCTTTTGACCGTGAGCTCGTACCTCTTGCCGAGCGTTTTTCTCCGCGGGCCAACGGACCAAAGTTACTCGGGTCCCGCGGAACGACGGTTATTGTGATGCGCCGGGAACATATTTATACCGTGAGCGAGCATTGTTTCACCGGCTTCGAAGGCGACCGGTGCTCTTTACGATTTTTCTCTCTCCGCTATCGGTCAGCGGAGGGTCAACGCAGTCAGAAGCATTACAAAACGCAATTTCCGGGCGCGGCGCCGCCGGGACGATTTCTCGTCCGAGCGGGAATCGAGGGTGGACCGTGTCGCGTCGGTTAAACCGAGTTTTTCGGCTTGACATCAATCGAGCGCGAACGCGAGGGAGAGAAAACCTTTGGTGTCGCGCGGACGGAAGCCCGTGCAATTAATATTCGCCAATCCCGCGGACCGCCTTTCAACGCGAAATCGATACGGCCAAGGGGGAGGACTCGTTCAAACATTGCACACAGTAGCCTTTCGTATCGGATACCCTTTTTTGTATCGACCATGATTTTCTAATGAAATACAAATTTGCCGAAGGAAATCAAGAATCGTGTCGCATTTCTCCCCGCCCGAGTTAACCCCATAAAAAATCTATTGTCTCGTCGCCCCGTTTCCTAATGCGGAATTCTTTTCCACGGGATTGCGACGGCGAGCAGCGGATCACGTACGCCGGCGAATCGAGGTCTGCGAGAATTTCATTTCGCGGCGGTACGTTCGCGAAAGGCCAGGACGCGACGCAACAATAAGTTGCACGTGTCTACTGCGTTTAACTGGCCGTCGCGGCGGCGTGACTCCCCGCGGAAAGGTAACCGATGAAAAACGTGACGGCGGCGTACGCGGGGACCGACGAGAGATCTCTGGTGGAATCGGTCGCCGGTTAGAATTATATCGTGTGTGTGTGCATAGCCGTGCAACAACGCGATAAGTATACGGTAGTGACAGACGACGGACAACGGGTCGCGTTGCAAAACTGAGAGTTGGCCGACACGCGGAGCCGCGCGCGCCGGGGGAACGAACCGAACGGGTTGTTGCATGGGTTTTCGCAGTGAATTATGGGCGTCGTGGGTGTGCCCTACCGCGATACGTCGCGTCCCGTCGGGCCACCGGGACAAGAATAATAAAGTGAAACGGATAGAGGAGAAGGTCCTCGTTTATACGTACGTAGACACGATATAATGACCGGTCGCGATTGCATCGATCTTCTATTCTCCTAGCCTTCCTAATGGAGCGATTGCACCCGCAATTCGCCGATTGGCCGTAAATCTCGAGCCCTGCGCCCGCGCGCCGTCATTAGGCGCGCCATTAAAATTACTATTCTTTTGCACGAGCCGTCGGAGCTAAATCTCTCGCCGTAAAGATTACGGGATTAAATTGGATTTTTATCTCCGCTCCGGCGTATCTGCAACCTCGCCCGGGGTTAACGTATCAAGAAACGAGCAGTAAACGGAGGGAATTTCGAACGCCCGTCTCGTCCAAGACTTTCGGGTCACCGTAAAATCGAATCGCGAGGAGAATCGATTACGATCACGTGCCGGTGTAGAGCTTCCCTACAGGTGACGAGACTCCGTCGTCGCTGAGAAAAGAGCAACGTTCTCACGCCGGATACGTTTACTCATTCAGGGGCCGAGAGCCCCTCCGCGTTCAAACACCGACGAGGAAGTATTTATTAGATTCGAATCTAAACGCCCCCGAAGATCTAAAAGCGTATTTCCTTCGCCGTAGGTGGTTACGTAGCTCGGCGACCCTTCGATCGAAGCGAACGGCCCAGCCAGTTTTCGAGGGTCCCACGAATTAGCGGGCGCAACTTTATTAGCCTACGTCACGAAATCCGTTCCTTTACGCCGATCGTTCGCAACTATAAACGCGTTAGCCATAAAACAATAATTACCCCTAATCAAATTTATCGTGGCGTCCGACCATTCTTTCCGCGGAATACAAATATCGCACGGTAAATTTCGACGCAAAATTGCTGGCAGATGTTGTACGTATATTTGAGCCAGCCGGACGAGTATTTAATTCGATACGAGACCGGCGAGTGGTTCGCGAAATCGCGTTTGAAAATAAATTAATCTATCGATCAGCGGGGCGCGCTCTCCGGCCCAAAGTGGAAGTTAACTTCGTTTATTTTTGAAAACTGCGCGAAAGGCGTGCGTGGCGCGTGCCGGACAAAAATGTCGCGCACCTGCCGCTGCGGAAGATTTTTCGGTAAATCGTTTTCGACGATCCATTACTCCCGTCGGAACCGGAGAATGAAAACTGTCGTGTTTTCATCCGGAAGTCGAGCGGCTCGAAAGGAGAGTCTTCCAGGGATGGATGGCGCGCGTACACGCGAAATAAATCAAACGCGTCGTCGGGCTCATAAACCGTCATTTCCCATCATTAAAGTCGGTAATCGGGAGTCGAGCGAGCGTGGCCAGCCGACCGGAAACTGCCGTTTCAAAGGGCCACGGGCGAACACATCGGTTCTGCTCAATTTCACCGATTTTCCGTCGCCTTTGTATCGGTTTATCTATTATCGTCCCGTAGCGCCGATCATTAGTATTAGTGTCAAGCAGCGGGGCACTGCTGCCGGGATCGTATTTACGAGGCGCTTTACCTGAATCCCTCGCGCGGTCGTTGTTCTTCGAACCGATGGTTCTAGGCACGATCCAATATGGACCAGAACACGGTCCTACGGGTTATTATTCATCGCGTACGCTCTATACGGAAATAAGAGAGTGCTAACGGTACCCCCGAGTTTACGATCGTTCGACCTCGAACCTATCGGTTGCTCGCTCAGCTTCTTGACAAATGACCCGCAGCGCTGTCTACCGTGAAGAAAACCCACTCGGGAACTAACGCGCGCGCGCGCGCGCCTATGTATCTCCAACGAATTTAATTCAGATGATTTAAGGACCGCGGGATATCTGCCACTTCCGTTTTACGGTCAACGGATTACCATAACGAACGCGAGAGTCCTCCACGATATCTACGTTCCCCGCAGGTATTAATCTTCCACGATTCCGAACATCCTTTGACAGCGATACTCGATTAATTTCATCCCTCGGTCTATATCTACACTCTGTTCGTCTCTCACGTCGCCGCGATTCACCCGGTGACATAATACGTTCCATATTACTCCGGTGTCCTCCTTCTCGGATAATAAGCCGAGGGAGGAGGCGGCGTAGAAAAATGTCTCGCGTCTTTCAGGTCTCGGCCACCTGGTCGGTCGAGTGCCGTGTGAACCTGTCCGAGATAGAGGAGGCTAGCTCGAAAAGACACCCGAAGGGTAACTGTTTGTACAAGCACCCTGGTATTTTTATCCGAACGACGACGGTGACTCATAAAGATCAGAGCTCTCGCGTGTCCCCCTTCGCTCGTTCCCTCGTCGCGCACACGTACGTACGCCCGCGCACACACCCTCGTACGAACTCTTTTTCCGCCCGGTACCCGCTCTATCCGACGCGTCCGCCTCTATCTATCGCAGTTACACCGCCGCGCACGAACTACACGCGACGCGACGACGATGAAACGCGCGCGCGGAGCAGGAGAACGCGCTTGAATGTGTACTTAGCGGCAAAGAACACACTCGGCTCGCATGTTAGGACAGAGATTATGTCGTCCAAGGAGTCTATAGTTAGTTAAGGCTACCATTCTTCGAACCGCTGTTACCTTTGAGCCGCCGAAAACGACGCTCGGGCTTCGGTTAACAATTAGATATTAATTCTATTCAATCTTCTCGCCCGAACCGCCGTTCCTCAAAAGGAGACCACGGGGATTAACCTCGTCCGCTATTCTCCGACGGAATCTGATATTCAGTCCGGGCGTCGCGCGCGCGGGACGGGGCCTAAAGATGAATTTGTCTCCGGCGGGCGAGGAGCGTTCCCAAAACATCGCGAAGATCCCCGGTGGGACCGGTTAAGAAGCGCGTTTTATATTTAAAAGGCACGTAAGCGGGAAGCCCTGTGATCGCGGTGCACGCAATCGATACTAAATATAAGAACTGGATCCGCGTAACGAGGCCACGGGCGCACCGACGCGGTGTACGAACGGCTGCAAATAAATATCCCTGAATGGAGAACACGTGGGTGAGAGAAAAAAATCTCGAGTGGTCTTTACGCGTCGGCGGCGGTGCTTACAAAAATATATCGTACACGAGGGCCACTCAGCGCGGCAAAACAAACGACTTTTATTTCAACGAAATCGTCGGAACGCGTTAACGACGAGTCCTTTCGTTGACGACGGGAGAGCGATCCGAAAGTCACGGAGAGAGGAAGGAGGACGGGTCTGGTTCGTGTCGACGCGCGTCCCGTTAAGAATCCTCGATTACACCCTGTCCACCCTCGTTCGCCCTTTCGGATCGAGCAGGTAGCTAGTAGGGTGAATCACCGGGCCCGGAAAACGCTGCGGAGTATCATCTCGCGGTAATTGAAGAGGCCGGGGAGAAGGAACCGGTCGAAAACAATTTTTTATTCCATCTCCCCTTATGAAGATGAACGAGGATCGAATGGGAAAGGGGTCGGCGACGGGGTTTCATGGGCGCAATTTTTCCGAAAAAGTGGCGGACACATGGCCCGTGCACGAAAGGGCAAGCGGCGCACAGTGGCCACGGAAATGCCACGTTTTATGGTTTTATAATGCGAATGGTTGACCAGGGGTCCCCGCGTGGGACGAGACGTAACACATGGCTGGCTTCTGTCCGCCGCCGAGCCGCGCCGGTTTCCAGATCGCAGCCATATCTGGCTCATGTATATGTATAGACGTCCGACGCGTAAGAGCAATGGGGTGACCGCCGTTCGAACTGTCCACCGCGAAACCGGGTAATGAGCCGTCACGTACCCCGACCGCCGCTCTCCCTCAATAAAATCTATATCGAACCACGAACCGGGGGACCATCGTTTTTTCAGCGGCCCGACGCGATACATCATTTCTCGGCCATCGTCGAGGAAGACGAGTCCGCTTATTCCTTCCCGTCACGAATCCACCGTTCCGGCGAGAGTCCGTTTGATTTATAGCGCGTCCTCTCTCTCTCTCTCTCGTCCCTCGCNCATCCAACGTTCCGGCGAGAGTCCGTTTGATTTATAGCGCGTCCTCTCTCTCCCCGCGTTCGTCCCTCGTCCTCCTCGAACGCAATCACGTTGGATATTAGCTAAGCTTTAAAACGTTTGCCAATCATCGATCGTGCGTATTCCAGGCCCGATCGTAAATGGGTTCTCGTGTTTCAGGTGGAAGACGGCGTGAGTAATGCCAAACAAACCGAAAAGATATCCACCTAGCGTCGTGGGAGAGGCGCTATATTTACGCGGCAGTGGTTTCGAGTTTTTCCACGCGAGCGTAGTACTATCTGCGTTATATTTAGCGCACCACCTTGTGACGCGTCAGACGAGAGAAACTCGTGCTCGACTTTTTATCGACGAAGGGGGCGAGAGACGGGTTCGTAAACCGAACTATTTCGGCGTGCATGGGAACGTCGTTCAGCAGGTGCCTTCGGCCCGATTATAAATAATCACGGTTTCGTACGACTGGCTGGCTTGGCCGAACTCCGTCCCGCGATACCGAGGGGAACGCTCTGCCCGTGGAGAGCGTAAACGGCACTTCGATACAAGGGAGACGATATTTGTTCGTTTTGATTATGGCGCGCGCCTTTTAGACGGGCGAAACGCGGCCGTTAAGATAATAGAAAACACGGGACGCGGGAGCAGAAGAAAAATATTTTACTTGGCCCCGTCTCGAGAGAGTTCGACTTAACCGATCGGCAGGCGGCGGCGACGGCGACGGCCGCGGTCAATGTTCGACGATTACGCACGATCGAGATGTTGCTCAACGATCTGGAGCGAGTGAATCGGCTTCCAAGTGAGCGAACGGACTCTGAAAGGCTACGCCGGGTTTCAACAGGTGCTTTCGCGGACCTGAAGTATGCAGGTATGCAGAAGTAAGCACTCGTCTCTTAAAAAGCTCTTATACGTGCGCACTCCACTTGTACACAAAGCGGGCCCGTATATTTCTCCTTTCCGGCTGGAGGGCTCGCAGAGTGAGACTCTCTCGAAAAGTGTGCGACGGTGTGTACGTACATACGTACGTACCACCTTCCGTCTCTTTCCCTCTAGATGCCCTCTCTCCGTCGCATCTACGCCTCGCATATTCGTTATCATAGTGTTCCCCGTCGCGAGGGATTTCGAGGAGGACCATCGTGAGGAAACGTTTTGCGGTTAATAAGCTGTTGGTAAAACATGGTGGCCATTAAACGCGAGTTTTTATTACATAATGGGGACGAGGCGAGCGAGAGCTGCTCCTCCCGCGGGCCGTGCGTGCTTTTAAGTGTTAAGTTTGCGGTTGTAATAGATTTCGCCTACCCCCGAGCCGACAGGGGCACGTCGAGTGTCGCGAAACGCCATTCACGGCGAGCAACGATTCGGATGTCGTGCTCGACGAGCCAACGGTGTGTTACAAACTACAATGTGTACACGAGTATCCCCGCTTTCTAAGCGTTCTGGCTTCGTTGCGGCAAGAACGCCAAGGGTGGGTTCTCATTGAAACGTCGCTCTCATTCCTGGGAATAAACATAAACCGAAGGTAGAACGGGGACGTGTGCGTGAAAGTTCCGCGGACTCGGATCAAAAGGTCGTACCGACGGCGACGGGTTCAAAGAGGTCGGGGGTTCGATGAGACGCGAAATATGGAATTCCCGGGTCGAAAAGGCGGAGGCGCACCTCGTTCGGGTCAATTCCTTTGGAGATCACTCGAGAATCAGGCTCCATTCTCCGGAATACTCGAGAAGATTAGACTGTCACAAGCTTTTCCACGTTTCCACAATGAGCCGGCGCGCGCGGCCCGGAGAGGGGCCGCGAGGGTAGTTGCATCGAGTGACCGTATCCACTCGAAACAAAAATAATTCTGTCCGGGGGAATGGCAGGAGACGGAGAGAGTCGGACGGAAGGACGGAGGAGGAAAAAGGGAACGAAAACGGCGCGGAGGTAGAAGCGAAAGAGAAACGAAGCTGCGTAAGCCCCTCGACAATGGGGAAGATATTTTCTCTAATGAACCAAGACGAGTGTGCACTCCAGTGCCAATTACACTTCAACCGCGTTCTCCGTATTTCGCTCTACTTGACTTCTGTCATTTCAAAGCCAACGAAACGTTGGAGGAGAAGATGGGCGGGCGGGGGTGGAAGATGGCCTGCCAGGGAACTTCCAACGCGCGGATCTGTCCGCGATCGATGCCAAGTCTTGCGCCTCCTCGTCTCGTTCCGAGCAATAAAGCGTGAGACGCGAAACCGAGGCGGAGAGATAAGCCAGACAATTAATTCTAAGACGAATCCAAAGACGAAGAAACTTCGGTGATCCGCTTCTGCCGCCCGGAGAGGATCGCTTTTTATCTCGATGAATGCCTACCTTGTTCCACGGACGAGACGCGGTGGCTTTCGGCCGGAGTTACTCGAGATCAAAAAAGGGATCACCGGGTCGTGGCAACTTTCGCGATTCAGCGATAGCCCGCTGATTAATGACGCGTCGCGACGTCCCTCTTTAAAAATCCCTCGTTCCGCGCAACGTCGGCCGACGTATTTCGTGACGTTTTGTCTAAATTAATGAGATCGCGATTCAATGAAGACGCCGATAAACTGATAAACACGGGTACCCGTGGTTATAATCAAAACTAAGTAGTCGTCTAATTAATGCAGAACGCGCAGCACGAGTTACGCAAACTAGACGTGCGATTCCGCGACGACGGTCCGTCTTAATTTAGCATAGATTACGCAGATCACAATAAACCAAGTTGATAGGGTCAGTCCGAGCAGTAAGCCTTGATTAACGGATTTAATTATGGGATTGTGTGTGAGGGCAGGATTGCAGTGGTCATTATAGAGGCCTTAGTAACCCGTATCCCGTGCACCCTGCCGCCGCACCACCCGACAGAATATACACGGTGTTCCCGTTCGAATCGCAGCGAGCACGTCCAGTCTCTCTCCGGGCAGCGAGCGAACGAGCAAAAAGAGATTAGGTACGCGTAACGCGGCGTAAACGGGTTACACGGTTCGTTCCAACTATTTCGTAACGAAGCCGCTGTATCAATTTTCCTCTCGGTAACACTTTTACTCTTTCGCACCTCCATCGAACCGTGAACGGAACAAAAAGGATCGGTTGCGAAACCGCGAACGTTCCGCCCACCCCGTATATCGAAGTTCATCGACGCGATACCGCGTAGAATCCCGTTGGGAACGAGGTTTTAAAGCTGCGAAGAGACCCTTCCGTGGCGTGCGCGAACGCGAAAGATAATTAAGTCCGTAATTAAAAGGCTAGAATCGCGGCAAAGCCTTTCACGGTAGCCGAGTGACAAAAGCGATCGATCAAAGGGACAACCGTGGCAGCCGATTCAACGGCGAGACGCCTGCTGCGTGTATTGTACGCGGAAACTCGTGTATACGCGGACCTCGACCATTAAGGGCCTCCTATCATTTGTTACCATCAGGGATCGGCGCCCGGTATCCCTTAATACCATGTTTCACGGGTCCGCGACTCCGCCGGTGGAATATAAGCGTATCAACGAAAGTATTTCGAGCGTGCATCGCCGTGTATCGATTCGACGACGGACAACCCCGAAAGTCGTCGCGAGGGGGTGGCGTTAAAATCAATCGGGAGCCACGACCGAATGCGGGGGAGACAGAGAACACGGGTTCCCGGTTTCGATTACAAAGCTCTTCACCCGGGAGAACCGGAGACTCCTCAAGACGGACACTTTGCATGAATTTCCGGCGTAGGAGGAGACCGACTCCTCTTAACAGTTTCCATCCTGCGACCAGTTCGAACCCTTGCTTAAATGAAATCACGGTCAATCTGACGTTATGTAAATCGGCGCGGTCACTATCTGGTCAGTTTTGCATATGAATACCAAAGGGTCCGGGACACTTACGACGCCGTGTACGACCTTAAGATGATGCTAATCAGCGTTCCTCTCCGGAGAGAACGCGCCGGTTCCTATCCACGGTTCGTTTGGTTTAGTGGTTTTCGAGGGTCCGAACTCTCGTCTCTAGTCAAAAGACGACGGCGTCGTTCCGGGCCGGCGAGAGAAAATCGAATCGAAAGGAAGGAATTACTTGACAAGTATTCCAATTCTCCCGATGATTCCCCAATAAAGTTCCGAACCCGGGTAGAGAAACTTTTTCGCAACGTTCCCCAAGAATATACTGTACTGGACTCGGCAATAACGATAAAGTAGCGGGGAAGCTGCAGCTACGCGCGCGCTCCAAGTATTTTTATCGGGACGTTTGCGCCGTCAAAGGGATCTAATACAAAGTGGTAACTCGCGCACCGACCGCTTCTAATGTCACCGCACGGTTTCGATGACTAGCCCGAGCCGAGTAATCCTACGGGGTAGCACCTACTCGAAGAGCGAAGGCCCCGGGTTGATATTGTCCGTCGCCGGGTCCGCGCGATCCGCCAAATTAAATACACCCGGCCGACAATTGTTGTCCGTTTATCGGCAGCAACGGTATTACCCCAAGGGGTACGCACCCTCTGATTAAAAATTCTCGCGTGGTTAAGCCTCTGATAATGATCTTCCCTAACCCCTTTCTGCCCGTGGGGTTTATACAGTATGGTCTAAAAACGATTGTACTTACTCAGTCAGCGTGCACGGGCGACGGGTAAAGCGCAAATGGCTCGAGGTCATCGCGAGCAAGAGTTAACGATCGTCCTCGACGGCGGCGTTCCCTCTCGTTCTTTCGAATTCGACGATTAACCTCGTCGCCGGGTTGAAAAGTTTTCGGCGGCCCTCGAGAAAACGGAAAATCGGAGGCGACGGCCGAGTACGTTTGTATCGGTCGTGGCGTGCGCGCGCTTTAAGCGACGTAGAAAATTACAGCGCGTACTAATCGTTCACGGCGCGTTGCCTAGATTCAAAGCACGATTAATCGATACGTCAGGAACACCGATATACCCGGCAGTGCTCCACCGAGCGAACCCTCTATAAACGGCAACGAGATATCATCTTCCGGCGGCAGTCGTTATTAATTAATACCGTAGCAAAGATTAAATGAATTCCTATTGAGGATGGCCGTCTGACGGCAGACCGAGCGTGAAGTAGGCGGATGCCGCGAAATTTGTCAGAAGGCTAACGACCCTCGTTATTAAAAGTAACGTTCCAGTGACCTCGCGTGATAATCCATTCGCTCGAAATAATTGCGAGCGACGCCCTTAATCGCGACCGATTTGCCTCGTCGAAATTCCATTAAATCCGCGCAATTAAAATAATGAAATAACGCGGGCCGCGTCAAAAATGTCGTCGACGAACGCCGGCGACGAGAAAAAAAAAAGCGGATACAAGGGGAAAAGAGCAGAGGGAAAAACCGTATAAAAATACGGAGGGGAAAAACGAGTTCGAAAGCGGGCTTCGCCGGGAAAACTTTCATTAATTAAATATTCAAAATCGCCATTAATCCTGACATACCCCCTGGCCGATCCCATACCCCCGGCGTGTCGCGGTGGTTAAAATCGGCCTCGACGAATCCCCGGCCCCGGTCCGACCCGTTCCGGATCTCCGTGGCTTAGGCAAATGAAAGCCGTGGTGCTCGCATGCAAATACACACTTTTACGCGCGAAACCCGTACTCCGCGCGGCGCTAATAAATTTTTCCACGGACGCGCGCGGGCTCCCGACGTGTGACTAATGACGGAGAATTAACCTGAGAGCAGCGTCACCGATACCGCGTACCTGGGAACGTTCAGGTGTTGCGGCGGATGAAAAAACGAAGGGTTGGGCCCGGGGCGAGGAAAAAACGAAAAAAAAAGCTCGAACGTCATTGCAGAGGTGTTTGCTCGAAGTATGACAAATTCCGGAAGATCGATTAACGCGGCGGGCCGCACCTTGTGCGCCTACCTGTTCGCCCTCTCTATTTTTCACCCCGTGTCGCCCCTATTCGCATTCAAATACGAAGTTAACGAACAAGGTGATTTCGTAATAAATGACACAGGCAAAAAGTCGCGCGGCGCATTCTCCTCTCCCCGGGTTAATTATTCAGACTAAGGGGGTTGTAAGCAGATTGGTCTCACCCCTAAGCCCCTATCTCGGTACAACGAGGGTGGCGCGTCGGGAGACGGAGGAGATTGCCGGCAGGAGAGAGACTTTAAACCGCCCTTACTTACTGACTGGTGTCCGTGATTAGAACAAGAAATATGCTAAGCGGACTTCCAATTATCGAAGACTCCTCTCGCCCGCCGGATTTACGACTTCTACTCGAGTTCGAACGCCGATACTCGGCCAGTGGTAAACGGTCTCGTCGACGGAGTCCCAATTGAAAAAAGTACAATGACGGTGGGGGACGTTCGGTTTATTCTTTCCGCCCGTCTATACGCACCGCAAAAGACGAGGAAATTAAGTTTCACCGTTTCCGCGGGGCTATCGGACATTCGATTAAAAGTTGCCGACCGTGGAGAGACGTCGTAAAATCAGAACCGAGGGAAACTTCCGAATCGCAGCCAACGAGTTTTTCTAATCCCGACGTACGATCGCCGAGTAGTCTGCGCTACAAACAGCACGGGAAATTCAATCCGCCGCGATGCGGACGCGGAGAAAAGGGCGTGTGCGGAAATTAATTCCACGTCGGCGACAATAATTTCGGACGCGACTCTTTCAGTACGGATAGTTTAGCGGCCACGGGTTTCCAGAAAGCGGAAAATCGTAAGAGAACATTGTCGTTAACTTTTACGAGGCCATTAACGTGCTCGTCTTCCGCCGTTCCGAACGCGGACTGGACACTGTGACGTCACCCGACGAACAGACCAAAGGGAGGAGGCAAACTTAGAAAAAGAATTAGTATCGGGAACCGCCGAGCGAACCTCGCTCTCCTTTCACGAACCACATAACGAGAACTCCCACGTAAAATATCAACCACGCCGAAATTTTTAATTGACGTTTAATTAAATGTTCCCGCGAGACGTCGGTAGGACTTATCACCTGCAGACGGCAGCTGGCTCGTTGCGGTCGGAAAATATTGAAAACGGAAAAAAAAACAACCGTCGGAAAGATGGATGAAGGAATAGGCGAGGGGCGGCGAAGGGGAAACGGCGAAAGGTCTTCGTTTTGGGATTTGACACGCGTATCTAAAACACGAAGGAGCAAAGGGGTGGGGGTCACGTGTCGTGCAGGCACGTCGCCCTTGCTGTCAGGTCACGTGACCGTGCGTAAAAGGGTTGAGATTTTCCAGTACGGATTTTTCGTGGAACGACTTGACAGATCGCCGCGCTAAGTCTGACTGATACTCGTCCGCCACGGGCTTCGGTTTAATTACGAGATATTATACCGAGATCGCGCCCCAAGCGCGATCGGGTTTAATGCCTTTTTAAAAGGAGATCAACTCCGGCTACGAGCCGGGGGCCACCCGATTGCGGATACCGACGGGTGACGACGGTGGCCGCGGGTTCAGAACGAAACAATTAGCCGGGCATCGGGCCTGATCGTTTCGCCCGGCGCGAATCCGCGGCTACAAAAGACATTCTCCCGTGTACGTTCCGTCCTTCCGATTAAATTTACCTACGAGGGGACGACGACGTTACGTCGACGGCAGAGGATCGTTACGTCTGAACGGCGCGACGCGACGCTGCAACTTCGGTGGAAATTCGAAAATTTCGAACGATCCTGCGGGTGCAGTCTGCCGTGAAAACTTCCGACGGCGTCTTAAACTTCGGCGAAACGTTCGGACGGTAGTAGGACGCCGTCACCTATCCGGCGAAATTTGAAATTCATAATGCTCGACGGTCTTTCGACGGGAATTCCGGTAAACGCTTGGGATATCAATTTATCCGCGTATGAAACCGGGAGGGTAGATCGGGGCGAGGTTACGCGCCGTGACAATACTATTCCTGGCGTTTGGAAGGCGCCGCGGCGGCCCGGAACGCGAAAGAAACGGGTGATGGATGCGTCCCGTAATCCGGGCTAACTTCCTACGGGATTTGCCGGTGGTACGGCTTCGGGCTGTACAGGAAGTCACCCCTAATTCAAATTTGGCCTAAAACCTCGGAATCGAGTCAAGTCGCTAAGTCGGTCTCCTTCTCCGAGGGGCTGCGGTACGCTACTAAACGCCGTTCTAATTAACATCGTGTCGCTCAGGCGGCTTAAGTTCCACGTTCAACCGTCGCGTCTTCCAAAAATCATTAGCAGACCGTGAAGGAATAACAGGCTGAAGAGATCAATGAAGAGAGAG
>SMSR01014129.1:162106-175118 GCA_019453355.1 Ceratina japonica
AGCTACGCGCGCGCTCCAAGTATTTTTATCGGGACGTTTGCGCCGTCAAAGGGATCTAATACAAAGTGGTAACTCGCGCACCGACCGCTTCTAATGTCACCGCACGGTTTCGATGACTAGCCCGAGCCGAGTAATCCTACGGGGTAGCACCTACTCGAAGAGCGAAGGCCCCGGGTTGATATTGTCCGTCGCCGGGTCCGCGCGATCCGCCAAATTAAATACACCCGGCCGACAATTGTTGTCCGTTTATCGGCAGCAACGGTATTACCCCAAGGGGTACGCACCCTCTGATTAAAAATTCTCGCGTGGTTAAGCCTCTGATAATGATCTTCCCTAACCCCTTTCTGCCCGTGGGGTTTATACAGTATGGTCTAAAAACGATTGTACTTACTCAGTCAGCGTGCACGGGCGACGGGTAAAGCGCAAATGGCTCGAGGTCATCGCGAGCAAGAGTTAACGATCGTCCTCGACGGCGGCGTTCCCTCTCGTTCTTTCGAATTCGACGATTAACCTCGTCGCCGGGTTGAAAAGTTTTCGGCGGCCCTCGAGAAAACGGAAAATCGGAGGCGACGGCCGAGTACGTTTGTATCGGTCGTGGCGTGCGCGCGCTTTAAGCGACGTAGAAAATTACAGCGCGTACTAATCGTTCACGGCGCGTTGCCTAGATTCAAAGCACGATTAATCGATACGTCAGGAACACCGATATACCCGGCAGTGCTCCACCGAGCGAACCCTCTATAAACGGCAACGAGATATCATCTTCCGGCGGCAGTCGTTATTAATTAATACCGTAGCAAAGATTAAATGAATTCCTATTGAGGATGGCCGTCTGACGGCAGACCGAGCGTGAAGTAGGCGGATGCCGCGAAATTTGTCAGAAGGCTAACGACCCTCGTTATTAAAAGTAACGTTCCAGTGACCTCGCGTGATAATCCATTCGCTCGAAATAATTGCGAGCGACGCCCTTAATCGCGACCGATTTGCCTCGTCGAAATTCCATTAAATCCGCGCAATTAAAATAATGAAATAACGCGGGCCGCGTCAAAAATGTCGTCGACGAACGCCGGCGACGAGAAAAAAAAAAGCGGATACAAGGGGAAAAGAGCAGAGGGAAAAACCGTATAAAAATACGGAGGGGAAAAACGAGTTCGAAAGCGGGCTTCGCCGGGAAAACTTTCATTAATTAAATATTCAAAATCGCCATTAATCCTGACATACCCCCTGGCCGATCCCATACCCCCGGCGTGTCGCGGTGGTTAAAATCGGCCTCGACGAATCCCCGGCCCCGGTCCGACCCGTTCCGGATCTCCGTGGCTTAGGCAAATGAAAGCCGTGGTGCTCGCATGCAAATACACACTTTTACGCGCGAAACCCGTACTCCGCGCGGCGCTAATAAATTTTTCCACGGACGCGCGCGGGCTCCCGACGTGTGACTAATGACGGAGAATTAACCTGAGAGCAGCGTCACCGATACCGCGTACCTGGGAACGTTCAGGTGTTGCGGCGGATGAAAAAACGAAGGGTTGGGCCCGGGGCGAGGAAAAAACGAAAAAAAAAGCTCGAACGTCATTGCAGAGGTGTTTGCTCGAAGTATGACAAATTCCGGAAGATCGATTAACGCGGCGGGCCGCACCTTGTGCGCCTACCTGTTCGCCCTCTCTATTTTTCACCCCGTGTCGCCCCTATTCGCATTCAAATACGAAGTTAACGAACAAGGTGATTTCGTAATAAATGACACAGGCAAAAAGTCGCGCGGCGCATTCTCCTCTCCCCGGGTTAATTATTCAGACTAAGGGGGTTGTAAGCAGATTGGTCTCACCCCTAAGCCCCTATCTCGGTACAACGAGGGTGGCGCGTCGGGAGACGGAGGAGATTGCCGGCAGGAGAGAGACTTTAAACCGCCCTTACTTACTGACTGGTGTCCGTGATTAGAACAAGAAATATGCTAAGCGGACTTCCAATTATCGAAGACTCCTCTCGCCCGCCGGATTTACGACTTCTACTCGAGTTCGAACGCCGATACTCGGCCAGTGGTAAACGGTCTCGTCGACGGAGTCCCAATTGAAAAAAGTACAATGACGGTGGGGGACGTTCGGTTTATTCTTTCCGCCCGTCTATACGCACCGCAAAAGACGAGGAAATTAAGTTTCACCGTTTCCGCGGGGCTATCGGACATTCGATTAAAAGTTGCCGACCGTGGAGAGACGTCGTAAAATCAGAACCGAGGGAAACTTCCGAATCGCAGCCAACGAGTTTTTCTAATCCCGACGTACGATCGCCGAGTAGTCTGCGCTACAAACAGCACGGGAAATTCAATCCGCCGCGATGCGGACGCGGAGAAAAGGGCGTGTGCGGAAATTAATTCCACGTCGGCGACAATAATTTCGGACGCGACTCTTTCAGTACGGATAGTTTAGCGGCCACGGGTTTCCAGAAAGCGGAAAATCGTAAGAGAACATTGTCGTTAACTTTTACGAGGCCATTAACGTGCTCGTCTTCCGCCGTTCCGAACGCGGACTGGACACTGTGACGTCACCCGACGAACAGACCAAAGGGAGGAGGCAAACTTAGAAAAAGAATTAGTATCGGGAACCGCCGAGCGAACCTCGCTCTCCTTTCACGAACCACATAACGAGAACTCCCACGTAAAATATCAACCACGCCGAAATTTTTAATTGACGTTTAATTAAATGTTCCCGCGAGACGTCGGTAGGACTTATCACCTGCAGACGGCAGCTGGCTCGTTGCGGTCGGAAAATATTGAAAACGGAAAAAAAAACAACCGTCGGAAAGATGGATGAAGGAATAGGCGAGGGGCGGCGAAGGGGAAACGGCGAAAGGTCTTCGTTTTGGGATTTGACACGCGTATCTAAAACACGAAGGAGCAAAGGGGTGGGGGTCACGTGTCGTGCAGGCACGTCGCCCTTGCTGTCAGGTCACGTGACCGTGCGTAAAAGGGTTGAGATTTTCCAGTACGGATTTTTCGTGGAACGACTTGACAGATCGCCGCGCTAAGTCTGACTGATACTCGTCCGCCACGGGCTTCGGTTTAATTACGAGATATTATACCGAGATCGCGCCCCAAGCGCGATCGGGTTTAATGCCTTTTTAAAAGGAGATCAACTCCGGCTACGAGCCGGGGGCCACCCGATTGCGGATACCGACGGGTGACGACGGTGGCCGCGGGTTCAGAACGAAACAATTAGCCGGGCATCGGGCCTGATCGTTTCGCCCGGCGCGAATCCGCGGCTACAAAAGACATTCTCCCGTGTACGTTCCGTCCTTCCGATTAAATTTACCTACGAGGGGACGACGACGTTACGTCGACGGCAGAGGATCGTTACGTCTGAACGGCGCGACGCGACGCTGCAACTTCGGTGGAAATTCGAAAATTTCGAACGATCCTGCGGGTGCAGTCTGCCGTGAAAACTTCCGACGGCGTCTTAAACTTCGGCGAAACGTTCGGACGGTAGTAGGACGCCGTCACCTATCCGGCGAAATTTGAAATTCATAATGCTCGACGGTCTTTCGACGGGAATTCCGGTAAACGCTTGGGATATCAATTTATCCGCGTATGAAACCGGGAGGGTAGATCGGGGCGAGGTTACGCGCCGTGACAATACTATTCCTGGCGTTTGGAAGGCGCCGCGGCGGCCCGGAACGCGAAAGAAACGGGTGATGGATGCGTCCCGTAATCCGGGCTAACTTCCTACGGGATTTGCCGGTGGTACGGCTTCGGGCTGTACAGGAAGTCACCCCTAATTCAAATTTGGCCTAAAACCTCGGAATCGAGTCAAGTCGCTAAGTCGGTCTCCTTCTCCGAGGGGCTGCGGTACGCTACTAAACGCCGTTCTAATTAACATCGTGTCGCTCAGGCGGCTTAAGTTCCACGTTCAACCGTCGCGTCTTCCAAAAATCATTAGCAGACCGTGAAGGAATAACAGGCTGAAGAGATCAATGAAGAGAGAGGGTCTACGTTCGCTCGTCGAGTTGAACGAATAGGGCGAGGAGACGAAAAAAAACAAGGGTGGGACGATATCCAGGTTGCGGGCGTTCGTTCGGTAAAAGAGGATACGAGCGGGATTCAAATTTTCGCAAATCATTTGACGGGGGGGCTCTGTAACCCCTTCTGGGATTATCGGGACCCATGTGGCCTCCGCTCGCTGATGGCTCGTTACCAAACCGAGTTTCTCTTCGATAACCGACAGATATTGCTATTTATGAGGAGCGCGGAGCTCTCGCGACTTCGTCGACTCGTTCTACTGCCCTGTTCATCCGTACGAATCTCCGGTTCTAGTCACGTCTGCGACGCGTGTCAAACGTGCCGCAATTTTCTATCGACCCCGAGATTGAATAAAAACGAGGATAGTGTTTTGTTTTGTAAGACGGAACAATTTCCTTGGCAAATGGCGAGGTCGTCTTGAGCCACGACCCCTGATCCGTCCCGGCAGACCGTACAACGATCCCTAATAATACCTCTAATGTCCAAACTCAACGATGTCCGACTTAAGCCGATGAAATAGACGCCGCGGGGGCTCGTTGCTATGGCGCGCCGCATTCGTCACTTCATTGTTCCTCGTACGATCATGTTTTCAGCTACAGTGGACGTGTCGACAAAGAAGCAGAGACAAACCATTATACAATTACGAACGACAAAGGACAAGTCCACCTGCTTCTCCGTTTTCCCGGTCGACAGTGAAATCGAAATAGACCGATGAAGGGTCGTGCAATTGTAATTCGCATACGAAATTAAGGAGGTTCATCCGGTTAAGAAATTAACAGATAGATCTACAAAACACAATTCGATAGTGTATAACAGTATACCAGGATACCTCAAAAAAATTTTTAAGTCATTTGGATACCTTAATGATGAGATATTAATATAAATATTTTTTACAATTTTACATGTAGTCATATGGAAAAGAATGATTTCCCAGACTTCTATCGCTAATTTATTAGGTATTGACAGACAGTTTTGAATGAAACTTATATCATATTAAAGAGAAACATTTAATGAATATTTTAATTGCAAATTTAGGTAGATTGGATGATTATAAATCGAGAAATATATAAACGCAACAAACGAAATCTGCAGTAGATAACCTCCGTTATTAACATGTAGGCTAGTCAAGCAAACTCCCCTTTTCTATAACTTGCATTTGACTTGCTATGTACCAGGTGAACCTCCTTAAGTATTTGCTTAAATCCCTGTTCCCTGTGCAAGACAAGGACTGAAAATGTGGAATAGCAAATGCTTAAGGCGATCTTAAAAATAAGTTCTGACTATGGATACCGGCCTAAGTCTCGTTTCGGGGTCGAACAGATTTTGGGCAAAGGGGTGATTCTCAAAAGTCGGGGAGACAATCGGTTCGACAATTCGTTCGTCGAGTAAACGCGGTGATTTGGATGACTATGAATCGAGAAATATATAAACACAACAAACGAAATCTGCATCTTTCAGCAGTAAATAACCTCCGTTATTAACATGTACGCTAGTCAAGCAAGCTCCCCTTTTCTATAACTTGCATTTGACTTGCTATGTACCAGATGAACCTCCTTAAATGTATGAAAAAATGTTTAATATCATTCGGAGGAGAGTGGTTTAATCGGATTATTAATATGAAAGCCCGGGGATCATTGAGGCAATCTCTGAATTGAACCCTCGGAATAGTAGCAACCGATGTCCGGCTTAAATGCGCAAAGCTCGGCGCGCCGCGGGGGAGCCCGGCGATGGACTAAGATATTTGTCAGCTCATTGTTCGTCTCCGAAAGCCGAGCTAAGTTTCGCGGACGGAGTTTAATGTCACGCAATTCCTGCGGGTCGTCGAGAACGCCGCGAGGATTATTCCTGCGGCCAGGATGTCCTACGATATATCTTGTGCAGTTCGCGACGAAACGAGCCCATTCTAAACATACCAGACGATCTCCCCGTCGTCGACGCGTATACACACCGAGAGAGAGAGAGAGAGAGAGAGCATTCGCGTTTCTCAACTCAGCCGAGCTTACGGTACAGAGAGATATTGCGGAGGTATAACGGCGCGGATCTTAATTAGTACGACTTCGAAACGATGACCGTGCAAGAGCGTCGTCGATGACGAGACGGCGCAACGAAACTGCCTCGCTCGCCGGAGTATAACGTCGTTAATTAGTCGGCCATGGTTGCAGCCACGTTCGAACGAGACACTAACGCGTTTACTGCTGCCGCGTTCCGCGGAGATATTATTTGACCTCGTTTTATCACTGCCACCGTCTCTAATGGGTTGTACCGTCGCGAACAGTTCCTTAATTATTCGTAAAAGTACAATCCCATAATCCCAGGTGAAACAACAGCGGACAGCGATAAAAGCCGAGCTAAATGTGACGCAAACTCGAGTAATTTCAGGTCGGGCACCGTTGACATGATCTTACGTTTCGCATCGAATTAAAGCGGTCAGTTATGTATGGGCATGCATAAGTTCCTTTTACCGTAAATTGTAACGTGTAATGACAAGCTGGGACAACGTTATACGAACTGTTTCGTGACTGAAATATGTTGCGGAAACCTTATTACATCGCTACCGTGTTGCATCGAAAACGGGACGTTTGTCAATTGAAATGAACCGTAACGTAATCAATGCGACGTGCCAGATATTACTAGACAGCATGACGAAACGCGTATAAGCTCAGTTATATGTATCTATTCGCACCGTTCCGTGTATCGAGCGGTTCGACGACGTCTCCGACCTGCGCAAACTTCCTTCGCCGACGGGCTGTTAATCTTCGAAAGAAGCATCGGACGCGGAAACGAATTATCCCTCTTGCTCTATTTGTTTTTAGCCGTCGACGACGGGACACGGCGTGTACGCGGACCAGACGAAAACACACGTAGAAGCGAACGGGTCGGGTTCGAGATTCCCGAGGGAGCGTCATCAGGGAAATTGGATTCGGCATTTTTCAAATCCCGCCCGAAAACACGGAGGTTCGGTTTGTCTCGTCGGAAACGTATTTTCATCCCTAAGAGGTTAGTGCTTTCTCCAATCAAATTAGACCGTTTTCGCTGGCCGAAGGGAGAGGAATCGAACGACCGACACCTAAATCGCGTCGATACGTTCTCCGGGCGTCTGTTCGAGAAAAAGGTTCACGAATTTTCGAGATAAGGAAAACCTTTTGAAAGTTTCGCCGGAGAGACGCGGCGTCCCGGAAAATATCGGGGAAGGCGATAAGAAACGAGCCGGATGATTTCCCGGCGAATTCGGCTTCGTCACCTCGAAACAATTCCTCATTTCGCGGTTCTACTACGTAGATTGAGATCTACCCCTTAAAACCGTCGCGAGACGCCACGACGACGCCTGCAGCCGACTTCCGCCCGACTCTAACTCATCGCTGGCCAGATAATGTCGCTCGATGTATTATTTATCCCCCGCTGTCGACGCAATTATTCATGGCCGCTATCACGCGCCGCTCCGTTTCCGTTGGGAATCGAAACGAATTCGTACTTATTATCGCGGTCCAAGGCGGAGACCGCATTGACACGTACCATTTTTCTCGCGACCGCTCCCTCGACGTGTACGATTTCGCTCGCACGATCGTTATGGGTGTGGCAACACGGATTCGCGAAGAAGTCGCGGAAAGAACGGAAACCGAGACGCGCGGCGCGTTAAATAAAAGACTAAATCTTTTACGAGCGAACTTGCGCGCGGAGGCGGTTCGACGGCGGTTTCGACGAATGTAAATGTAATCGTCGGCGGAGATTAGTCAGACGCGGGAGAGTCAGCTAGTTTGAAAGGCGAAATTCCACGAAACGAGAGCGCATCTAGTTAGTACGTTTACGAGAGGGGGCAGGGAGGGCGAGCATCGTCGTAAAACGTAAGCACGGCAGATATTTCCAAGTGTGAAATATTTCAGTCTAATCCAGCAATATCATAAAGAACGTCGGGCGAGGTGGTCGCGCGAGTCGTAACCAGGCATTAGGGATGTTTACAAAAGGCCATTCGATACCGAGTCATGTACGAAAATCGTCGGCCGGGACTACGAGCCACGGGTTCGGTCTGAGAACCACCACCTGGGTCCCGGGCCCGCCCTTATTATCAACAATCGTAAAATGCTAAATTGAAAGTCCTCGAAGAATAAGGGCGCGAACCTTTGGGGTGGAAAGCACGAAATACCGGTAGGGCAAATTGCCTCGGAACCCGATGTTTTAAAACGTCAACCCTTTCCGACTCGGATTTCGTTCGCGCCACGATATAAAAATGTCTACCTAATTGTTTGTCCAGTGTAACGAATCTAGAAGCCAACGTCGACGCGGAGGCTTAATCCTCGCGAACATTTTTATGAGATGTCATGAAGGATCGGAGGTACGGGTTTAAAAGAAATTCCGGGGTGGATATCGTCCCTCTGGACTCGTTCTCAACGGAAAAAGTTAACAAAGAAACCGTGACGGAGCGAAGGTTAAGGGTCGGTCCTACGAATTCAATCTGTCCAAAGTGACAAGACAAATGTCTCGGTGCACTTCTTCCCGATCCCGTGGAAGCCACGGGTCAATTAGCCAAAAAATTGGGACGCCACGCGAGTGAATACGTAGAAAAAGTAATTCGATTGAAAGGGAGCCGGCTATAGAGATAAGTGAGAGAAGATGCCAGTCATCCCCCGGTAATTAGTCAAGGGTCGCCTGAGTGCTGCTCGGAATTCCGAATCTGGTATCGTGGCCCCCGCGCCCCCGCCCAGAGATTGGGGTTGTTTCTTGGACGAAGGATAAGCTCCCCGGATCTCTGCGCTGATATCGCGGAGAAGTTTCGCGTCCCGGCCGGATGTGATTGATTAGCCGCGCGACGAATGGAGTGTCGCGATTCTTCCCGATATACGTATAAGCTCCGTTTCGGGCGCGTAAGATTGATGAAAATAGTCAATATAAAAATTACGACTCTCGTCCGACACATCTAATACCCACGGCGTATCAGTAAATAGATTAATTTATCGCCTCGTCTCTTTACTCACTCCTGTCGCGCCCTAAAGTCCACCTATTTTCTAAAATGTCAATTAGGTCCTAATAAACTGGTAAATATCACGGAACGGAGAGGGACGATCCGCGTTAGGCAAACGGAGTGTCGCGATTCTTGCCAATATACGTATAAGCTCCGTTTCGGGCGCGTAAGATTGATGAAAATAGTCAATATAAAAATTACGACTCTCGTCCGACACATCTAATACCCACAGCGTATCGGTAAATAGACTAATTTATCGCGTTGTCTCTTTACTCACTCCTGTCGCGCCCTAAAGTTCACCTTTTTTCTAAAATGTCAATTAGGTCCTAATAAACTGGTAAATATCGCGGAACGGAGAGCGACGATCCACGTTAGGCCAATCATTGTTTCTGGCCACTCGTTTCATAAAGAATGCTAACATTTGCCGCCCCTCCGGAAAGAGTGGCGAAATGTCAATCGCGATGAACGGGGCGACCTATGACATCGGAAGATAGCTACGTGACATTTCGCGGCGTATCCGTGACCGGCGCGAGTCTCGAATTACTATCGTGTAGCACGCGCGCGTACAGCGGGTTGTACCCGGGGAATGTTACGTAGGTGCTTCCAGGACACTATGGACTGTCGGCCAGTCCAGTGGGTATACGTATTGGACTCTGGACAGCGGTCATCTGTCACTGTCAGCCACCCCCGCTCGCCGCCGCCCACTCCTCCGCCTCCTCTGTAGGGCCGGGTGGCGTCGGTGAGGAGGACGGCCAAGGGAGGATCGAACTCGAACCCCCTGCACCCTCTCTGGTAGCACGTGTCGATGTCTATGTCCTTACACGCGTACGCGTGTGCGAGGACCCTACATATGTACCTACTCGATTCCATGTATGACCGTGAACGCATCGCGATGTACATAATGTATAGCCGGTATAAATAAAGCGCCATACCGCGTTAATTACGATCGGCTGTCGCGTTCTCGAAATGATCGAGAGGACCTACGACTCTGGTTGCTTATTGTCCGAGATACGATTTTCAGTATCAAACTTGTTTAAGATTAATACAAATTCGTTAATTCAAATCCGACGGTATTGACGGGCCCAGCGGTCGAACCGCAGTTTTTATATTGTCTCACACTTGCGATGCGTGATGGTAGTGTTTAGCTGTCGTTACCTATCTTTGCGCATATAAACCCACGCACCGTTGCGAATTTGAATATGATCCGAGCCGTTTCGCTCTCGGATCGATCGTGCCACTTCCCAATTAATCACCGAACTATCAGGTCTGCGACTTCTTAGTGTCTTCGACCACGTCTATCATACTCGCCAATTTACAAATCGCAATAACTTAATTTAAATTTGTACATCCAAATTGTGTATTCAATTGACTTGCGTGTGCGACGAGAATAGTTTCAAAAGATTCTCACATTTAATTGGGAAATAAACGCCTTTGGGAACGTCAACGGAATAACTGACCAACTACGTTCATTTTCTGAGTGCCTCAATTTCCGAGTCCTAGACAGGATTGTTCCAGCAATGACTGTTCGGAACATCGTGTACGAACCAAAATTGTTTATCGTGCGGGATCGATCGGTGTCGCAGGTCGTAAATTGTTAACGTCATGCTCCCGTATAACAGCGTCCAATAATTGAATGCAAAATTAATGAATCGACGTCTATGGTTTACACGCGGGCCAATGCGAACGTCTAATATACATCCGCAAACATTGACACCGCGTANCGTCTAAGGTGTACACGCGGGCCAATGCGAACGTCTAATATACATCCGCAAACATTGACACCGCGTATTGTGGCGTATCTGTGCCAATACGTCGAGTCTCCTGATTATAACACGGAGTAGATATCCGATTGCGTACATTAGGAAATACGACTTAATTGAAGCGACACGGTGCATCCGACCGCGCTCCAATATTTACGCGCATCGACGGTCGATCGAGAGAGATCGTGACCCGATCCGAGTGTTCTCTTTATGGTGGCACCCATCGCTGTTCGCGCTCGTAACCTTACGTAATTACATTCATTATGCACCGTGCAACGAGCAGATGCGATCGATACGCCCGAGTTAAACGCGAGGCCACGATTCATCAATCGATATTCCTACGGCATCTCCTCCTAGTCCCCGAGACGTACCCGTTAGCTTCTTCCGCGGCTCCTTCGTCTCGGTTCGCAACGGTGATTAATAACTGGCCATTCACGTCGCATTACTCATCGATGCAGCGCATAGACTTCCGCCAGACGAGCGTTACTTACGAGCCTGCGGTTTCACTCCGACCTAGCCCCGATGGGTTCGAATATTATGCGCCGCGGTGCAAAGTTTCACCGGTACGGACAACCGATAGTTACTCGCGGCAGTGATCGACCTTCCGAGGAGCCCCGAACGTTACCACAGGCCGAAGATAAATATTTATAGCCGGTCGCGTAAAAGCTCACCGCAAAACGCGGATACGCGCGTACTTTACCGAGTATTTAATACGGCGCGGTTGTAAAAAATTCGCGACGACCCGCGCCATATATCTCCCGGTAATCGTTCCCGGGCCTCGTTATTAGTTTCGAGAAATGTCGTTCGAAAGCGATGCTCGCTCGCGCGGCATATTAGTGTAACGTGGCAACTCGATAACCTTCTACATCCGGCGGAAGACGGCCGGCCCTTTCGGATCGTCGCAACAATATTTTACAATCTAACCGATTTTACGAGCAATTCCCAGCGGTCCCGCAGCTCTTCAATCTTCCTCAACGCGCCTATGAATATAAATACGAAAGCGGCAGTGATTTATGCTGACCAGAGAAAGAGAGAGAGAAAGGGGGCGTCGGTGGGGAAAACGGGAGGATCGAAAAAGACGATTCAATACTTGGAGTCTCATTTTATGTCGCGGTCACTGTTTACGCCCCAGATTTTAGCACCTCCCCGAGGCCGTTCCAAGTCGCTTCCCTGTTGAGAGCTCACCAATTTTTACGACGCCATTGTTCTTTTTCTCTCTCCCCGCTTTCTTATTTCCTCCTCCGAACTCTTTGAATATCCTCGAATACCTTGTTTCGACGGACGAGAAGTTATCACGGCCGGGACAAAAAGTTGATTGGAAAAACTCGGGTCGGAAAGCGCTCGTCGAACGAGAGGGAACGGACAAAAAATGCGCGAAACAATTAAAGCGCAACAAAAGCGGCGCATCGGAGCTTTCATCCATTGTTAGCGCGCGATCGGTGTACGGCGAAAAATTGAGCGGCACGGATCACAAAAACGCGAGCCATTGTTTTCCGCGCACAAAGGCGCCGATTACGGTATTCCTAAATTTGGTCGTCGAGTCGAAATCCGGCCGTCGAGTCGCTACTAAGTCTTGATCCGGCGCGGCGCAAAGAGAGCCGGATACCCGGCCACCCCTATTGTTCCTGACAAATCTGACGTACGAGTGCGATCATCGATCGGATCCCTTTCTTTGATCGACAGGTAATGACAGTTTAAATCGTTTCATCGCCGGCCGCGATGCCGGTGTCGCGGTTCGTTTAGGCCCTCCCCGAGCGGCCCCGTCAATAACTTCCCGACCGCCCCGTAATCCTTTCCGCATGCAGCCCGTAAGCTCCGTGTATGCGCCCGCGGTACGCGCAATACGCGTAATGCATTTGATCCGCGCTAAAACGCATTCGGATACATCGGCCGCGTCGTTTCATTCGCTTACGAAGCCCGGCGTCTCGAAAAATCCGGCGCTCTCGTCCCGGGAGAGCGACCGGGACGGCCGATCGACTCTCCGTGAATAACGCGTGCATCTGCATTTCAATAAAGCACCGTTACCGCGTAAGGAGCGTTACGTGCATCGAATTAGCGTGGAATTTATTCGAACGCGGCACGGCTAGGGTGAGGTTCTCGTTTCGAGGAAGATTAGTTCGTGTAGGCTGAGTTATTGTCAGGAATCGTGTTATCAGTCCATTTTTCATCGAGGACGTACATCAAACGCGAGAAAATATGCGGGCTTCTTAACAAGTAAATTACCACCATTATTAAGCAGCGTTCCATTAGAATAAAGGGGCGAGGGTGGAGCCGCCCGTTGCATCGCTTATT
>SMSR01014129.1:176175-200311 GCA_019453355.1 Ceratina japonica
TTCGGATCGTCGCAACAATATTTTACAATCTAACCGATTTTACGAGCAATTCCCAGCGGTCCCGCAGCTCTTCAATCTTCCTCAACGCGCCTATGAATATAAATACGAAAGCGGCAGTGATTTATGCTGACCAGAGAAAGAGAGAGAGAAAGGGGGCGTCGGTGGGGAAAACGGGAGGATCGAAAAAGACGATTCAATACTTGGAGTCTCATTTTATGTCGCGGTCACTGTTTACGCCCCAGATTTTAGCACCTCCCCGAGGCCGTTCCAAGTCGCTTCCCTGTTGAGAGCTCACCAATTTTTACGACGCCATTGTTCTTTTTCTCTCTCCCCGCTTTCTTATTTCCTCCTCCGAACTCTTTGAATATCCTCGAATACCTTGTTTCGACGGACGAGAAGTTATCACGGCCGGGACAAAAAGTTGATTGGAAAAACTCGGGTCGGAAAGCGCTCGTCGAACGAGAGGGAACGGACAAAAAATGCGCGAAACAATTAAAGCGCAACAAAAGCGGCGCATCGGAGCTTTCATCCATTGTTAGCGCGCGATCGGTGTACGGCGAAAAATTGAGCGGCACGGATCACAAAAACGCGAGCCATTGTTTTCCGCGCACAAAGGCGCCGATTACGGTATTCCTAAATTTGGTCGTCGAGTCGAAATCCGGCCGTCGAGTCGCTACTAAGTCTTGATCCGGCGCGGCGCAAAGAGAGCCGGATACCCGGCCACCCCTATTGTTCCTGACAAATCTGACGTACGAGTGCGATCATCGATCGGATCCCTTTCTTTGATCGACAGGTAATGACAGTTTAAATCGTTTCATCGCCGGCCGCGATGCCGGTGTCGCGGTTCGTTTAGGCCCTCCCCGAGCGGCCCCGTCAATAACTTCCCGACCGCCCCGTAATCCTTTCCGCATGCAGCCCGTAAGCTCCGTGTATGCGCCCGCGGTACGCGCAATACGCGTAATGCATTTGATCCGCGCTAAAACGCATTCGGATACATCGGCCGCGTCGTTTCATTCGCTTACGAAGCCCGGCGTCTCGAAAAATCCGGCGCTCTCGTCCCGGGAGAGCGACCGGGACGGCCGATCGACTCTCCGTGAATAACGCGTGCATCTGCATTTCAATAAAGCACCGTTACCGCGTAAGGAGCGTTACGTGCATCGAATTAGCGTGGAATTTATTCGAACGCGGCACGGCTAGGGTGAGGTTCTCGTTTCGAGGAAGATTAGTTCGTGTAGGCTGAGTTATTGTCAGGAATCGTGTTATCAGTCCATTTTTCATCGAGGACGTACATCAAACGCGAGAAAATATGCGGGCTTCTTAACAAGTAAATTACCACCATTATTAAGCAGCGTTCCATTAGAATAAAGGGGCGAGGGTGGAGCCGCCCGTTGCATCGCTTATTGCTCGCGGTAAACAGAGATGTCCCTCGAGCTAATATTACTCCAGCCGTAATTAGGGTTCGCTACTGGCCGACGGATAAAAACGTAATCTTCGAATCTCGTCGGAGGACGTCGATCAAAATCAACGGAAATATTCCGGCTGATCAAATCGGTAGCGACTTTCGTCATGGGCAACCGGCCATACATCATCGGTGACAGATCGTCGGGCGAGGGGTTGCGACCGAAAAACCAAGGAGTTGAACGCGAACGAGGAAAGCCGGAGGAACAAATGTAACCGCGCACATAATTTCCATTTTCTCCTCCCTCGTGCGCGTATCTCGTCGAGGAGATCGATCGTAGCGGTACCGCGGGCTGAATTCCGAGCACGACGACGGATAGACGGCCACGAGGAGCACGGAAATAGAATGATGACGTCTACCGTGGAAGATGTCACCGGTCGCGTATCGGCTGGCAGAATCGATCCTCGCCGGACGAAGAGAAGAGAACGGCGCGAGGTAATACAAATTGCGACGCGCGAAAACTGTTCGTTTCACGGCCGCCGCGGCGAGAAGAGTGAAAGGAGATAGAAGAAGCGGGTGGCATCCGAGTTTGATAAATGACGCGGACTCTATTTCTGGTCTCCTCCGGGGGTGTGAGAGCGCGCCCGATGTAATCAACCGTTGTATTATATAACAGGGTGACTTCCCAGATTAAGAGGGTCGCTCGCCGCGCGCGTTCGAATATTCATCCTTCCCTCTATCCGGCTCGCGAGCGTAATTAAACTCGAGTAGATATCGATAGAATGCAACGGTTTCGTGCGCGGTTACTCGGCTATTTCGAGACGAACTAATTCGCAGGGAAAAACATTGCGATATTTAAATTAAACGGTATTCCGCAATATTAAACCTGATACTCGCCGTTTCATCAACGGTTTCCGCGTAGGGGAACAGTTACCGATGGGTAAGAGTAATAACGTCGCGGCGGCGAAACGGCGGCGTACCCGTATCGTGCACGATTACCGGCAAGAAAAGCGATAATGCAATCAGGCAGCCGTACGTGTGCCAATTACGGTGAAACGCAAATTTCCATGTTTCCAGGAAAACCGTGAATCGCGCAAGAACGGTCCGGGTCGGCGTACCCACACATTCGCCGCGCGTGAATCGCGCACGCTTATCGACGAGAAGACTAATAATGTCAGGACTTAATTGTTACCTTCGGCTACGCTGGGTCTACGGTTACCTGCGCACAATTTTCTTATTACCCGTTAATGATGCAACGAGTCCCGACAACCGCCACGCAACTACGCATAAAACTAGCTATTATAACGGGCTGCTTTTACAACGCTTAATGCCAGAGCCGTGCGCGCGCCCGCGCGCCACGCCACGCCACGCCACGCACCGTTCGGACGGGATCCGAGCCGTATCACTTTTTGCCCGTTCCGCATCGCGTTTTATACGATCGTAACTAGTTTCCATACGATAGTAAAACGTTCCATTGCTGGCCGTCGAATAATTACGCGTTCCCCCCTTAACGAGGTGAACGTATCCCCGATCGATTTTCCCCGGTAATCGGAATCTTCGCGAGACAATACCGGCCGCGCCGGACACGTCGACCGAGACCCGCCGAGATTACGGGAGAGAAAAGTTAATCTTAATAAACGAGGGCAATCGGGAGGAGCTCGGGCGAAGATAGTTGTCGCCGCAAATGCTCGGCCCATGCAAATTCGAGCCGAAAGCCGAGCTCGTCTGGCTCGGGCCGACCCTAAGAATTTACATACTGCCACTGGCCTCTCCGGCTCCTCTCTCTCTCCTTCGCTCGTTCAATCCGGAGCCTTTTGTCCGGCGCGGAATGTCCATCAACTTTTTGTCCGTCGAGCACGAGTAAATAGGAGAGTCAAATGACCAGGCGAGGGCTTTAAGGGCGGCGAAATGGGGCTGCGGGCCCTTTTATTTGCTGATTCCGTGCGGATTGTTTCGTGATTTAGCATAAATGTTTGATTAGATTCTCGAGCGGATAGAGACGCGGCGCCGAAGGACAGGGGTTACTTTGTTTGCGCGAAGAATCGTCAATGACCGGCTCCAATCGAGCGCGCGTAATTATTTAACCGGCCGAGTACACGCCGCGACCGACGCTATTGACTTTGCCCGAGTAATAATCGAATCGCTTCGAGATCAACGAGTCCGTAACATCTACTTACACTTTGATGTTGCACGCAGCGAAGGTAGCTGCGCCGGACCGAGACAAAAAATGCTCGTTACGATTCGCACGGTCCGCGAGTCTCGGTACGTAAACAGCTTGTAGTACGCGTGTCCTCACGGCTATTTTCAGCCCGCGTAACCTTCGATCACCGGCACGTAATGAATCGCGTTCATAATTTGCATCGTCATTAACCCTAGGCTATCGGTGACTGCCGATTAATTTATTACCGCGGCGCGTTCGTTATCCGCGTTACGTCAACGTTACGGCGGCGCGAAGGATCTTAACGAGATTCTAGAAANACGTGTCCTCACGGCTATTTTCAGCCCGCGTAACCTTCGATCACCGGCACGTAATGAATCGCGCTCATAATTTGCATCGTCATTAACCCTAGGCTATCGGTGACTGCCGATTAATTTATTACCGCGGCGCGTTCGTTATCCGGGTTACGTCAACGTTACGGCGGCGCGAAGGATCTTAACGAGATTCTAGAAACGAAGATCGTCTCGCGAGTACAGAGATGTTTTATACCGGTCGTTAACGGGAGGCGCGATAAAATTCTCGGCTGACTCCGAATCGATTTGCGACTCGCCATTAGGCCAGATTAGGAACATCGTTTGGACGCGTGAAACGCGAGATTTCGGAGAGAAACATTTCACGAGAGCGAGAGAGAGAGAGAGAGACGCAGAGGTGTGGAGTGTGCAATCGGTCAAGATAGGTTTCCCAGTCGACGAGGTGGCAGAGAGAATTCAGTTAGTGCTTCGCCGGTCGGATTGGACCATCAGTTTAGACAATGGGACCTGCTCGCGCGTTTAAGGTAATCCCCCGTGAATGGTGTCCCTCTGGTACTTAATACATTGTCCGCCCTGATGGCCGTCCTTTACAATCTCGTCGCGCCCTGGGTGCACCCCGAACTCGTCGAAGCCTCGCCCCTGCCCAAAGATGCTTCGCATTAACACCTATTTACCGTAACATTGCCGAACGACCCCCTCGACTCTTTATAAAAATTTCGTGCCGCGGTAGGTACGTACGTACGCGAGTAAAATACTAAAGATTCCCGGTTAATTCGCCTACAACGAGCGACGAGAAGGGTCCCACGAGATTCCTTATTCGCGTTAATAGACTATAAAACGGAGCATTTTACGATTTGTCAAACGCGATAGATTTCGAATCGTAAAACGACGTCTCATTTTATTTTCGTAGACGATGCAGAGACGGACACCAGGGACGGCCACTTGTAAATGCATCTAACATCCGACTACAAGCCGAGACCGGACGATATCGTTCGTCCCCGGGGTGCGATAAGGTCCGGACAAATGACCGGTCGAGTCAGGACAGAAAACTACTGGCGGGAAAATCAGCCCTCTAAGTAAATTCGTATCAACCCCCGGAGACCGGGCAAAGGAGACGAGGACGACGCGACGCAGCGGAGGGTGGCGATCAGTCATACGAGATTACCGAAGTAAATAACAGGATCTCTGTTCCCTGGCCGGAAGAACGGAGACGGAGACAAGAGAAAATCGTGTTGGCCGTAACCAAATTTCGGAATAATCGTCGGTCCTCGATCATTCACGGCTCCGCGAGCATTCGTTCGTCGCTCGGCCATCGCTTAATGTTCATTGCATTTTTTACGCGATCGGAGAAAAAATGGACAAGGGATCAAATGCGATTTCCCCCATCGGAGTTCACGGGAAAACTTCGCGCCGCTCATGAAGCCCGGAACAAGGCGAAAAAAACTGTTCCTGCTCGGCTCGCATTAACGGAGGGTCGTACCGATCTATCAATCGCGCGGAACAATGTTTGTACTCGTAATGAAATTAATAAAAACCTTGTAATAAAATCGATCTGTCTTTGATTGCTTTATTTTGCTGATAGAGCAATATGCGTTCCCTCATTATTTAATATAATAAGAGCAATCGGGCCGCGGATAAACGGTCAACTCGTTAAAAGCCCGTATGCGCGCGAATCGGAACGAGGCTCTTCCATTTTCCGTCGGTGGTTAAATCTGTTCGGCCGCCGGTAATAAACGGTAATATCGAAAAATATTTCACGTCAATCCGTGGACACGGAATATTGATTCCCCTCCGTGAAAGCCGAAGACCCCCACTGTTTGCAGCTACCAATATGCATTCAAACTGAAATTCCGCGCACGGGCATCGCCCGGTCTCGTTTCTCCTCCATGAAATGGATTAATTAATCAAACCCCTTCCCGTGACCGATCGAAAAACTATCCGCGGTCCATGATCGACGCTGATGAACGATCGCGAATCCGCGAGAATAAACACTTTCGGTTCGTCGCGGGAATATTTACCGTGTGAAAATGAAATTTTAAATTCCTGGAAAAACGTGATACCATCGGCTGCGTTTCGCGAAATGGAGAACCGGAATCTCTAATGGATCGAACAAACATTTGATACGTATTCTACGATTCCGAATCTCCGTCGACGCGTACAATTCGAAAACGTTACGCAACACTGACTCATATCATTTGCCACCTTAAACGTTTCCTTTGTGCCGATATAAACGACGTATGCCACTCGCTAACCGTCTTCCATTAGGATCGACGTTTTCGGACAATAATTTATTTATCTCCGCGTATGACAATCGAAAGACTGATCGAGGAACGATCCTCTCGCTCGCTAACCAATCGGCTACCAACGAACTTCTGACTCTCTTACGACGGCCCGTTCATAAGCATTTGAATGGGCCAATCAATCACGCGGCTCTTCTCTTTCTCGCCCTCGTTCTTCTTCTCTCGCCCGGTGGTGACGTCACGCTACAGTCATCCCCTATTAGTGGGGTGTCGCAGCGACCAGCAGAGAGTTTCGTGCGGGTCGCGGAGGAGGAGGAAGAGGAAGATGGAGTGAGGACCGTTCCGACCGAGGGGGTTGGTAATTATATATTCTAAGGGTGTCTCGCCGATCAGTCAATGTTTCCGCTGCAGCTCGCCGACAATGGAGCAAAGATAGAAAAAGCTTATCTGTCACCGCGCGCGATACTTCCTTAGGGGAAGTAGCCCGAGACTTTTAATTCGCGCTGCGATTACCGGTTCTGCCGATGAAAAATTAAGCCTGAAGGGACGCGATCGCGTTTCGCTCGAATCCGAACTGAACCGCGGGTGTACGTCGATCCAAGAAGCTGAGCGGTGATCTACGGCGGCCGACGGCATAATGGTATTTGATGTTAATCGGGCTTTGAGTACGAGTTAACGCAACGAACGTATCACGAACGCACGAGCGAGTTGATTAAATTCAAACACCTCGTAGGCAGAATGCCAGAGCGTGCCGGGCCGATGGACCGGGCATCGTGTGCGTGAGTTCAAATATGCTCATATCGGGGCCGGGGTTCAAAGGACCGAGGTAACTCTCTGTCCAACAATAGTCACGCATGATAATAGCGTGCCATCCGGACCCCTCGCTCGGACTCGCAACGGCCGCTCGTCTGGAAGGAGTAAATACCAAATCGGTGAATCGATTCCGCCGCCGCCCAATACTACTCATATTCGTGCCCGGCCTTTATCGTAAACCACGCCGGCCGCGTTTGTCGCGGCGATAGCCACCGCGGAATTTAATTCACCGACTGCTAACCAAATCCGGGATCTCTATTTTTTTTTACCTTTATTCGAGGCTAACGCGTCGCGACAGTTTCATCTGGTCGACGTCGCGGCGGAACCGTTTCGAATTTAAATAGTCGGACGACGATCCGTCACGCGAATATCTATATCGCGATGTAGAGAATTTCTCCGCGCAATGAAATCTCGTAAAGCGTCAACGGCATGACGCCGCGGCGGCGGCGACGAGAGGTCCGGAGCCACGAAAACGTCGAAACGACGCGGCGGGCACCGCGCGCGAGAGACCAATCTAAAATCTGTCAGACCTTTGATCGATGCGCCGTTCGTCGTTTTAATGCCTATCACCCGACAACAAGCCTCACGTGAAATACGAGTCAACCCCCGGGGCGTTCTCACCCTCATCAAAGCGCGATCATCCCTCGAGGAATTCAAAACGGCGTCGTGTGAAAATGTTTTAAACAACGTCGAACTCGTTGTCTCCGATCATTATCGACTGTGTCTCCTATACAGCAAACGCGACTGTCCGAATCCGACGTAACGCGATAAGTCTAATGAGATTTTGCCTCCCTAAATAATTTCGTTTTTTCCTACAATATGGAATCGGGGATGATTGTAGGAATATTATGATAACGCGATTCGCCGGACGAGTTTGTATCGAATCATCGTTAGTCGGTAGACAGGATTTGCCGGCTCGCCGGAAAAACTGAGCAAATCCAATGGACGCGGCCTAATCCCGACCGAACAGGGAGAGACGCGGAGTGCGTTAAAGTAAAACCTGCTCCGGCGTCCGTGAACCTAATGACGAATTCATTCGCGTCCGGTGCGTCGACCGGGATTTTTCACGAAAATCCAAACCGGCGGCGGCGGCGTGCAGCAGCTCGGACGCTGATGCGAAACAAACTAAATACCTATTAAAGCGTCACGGTGATCCGCGTCCGACCGGTCGCGTTACAGAGGCCGGATGAAAATTTCATTGCCGTTACTTGGCGAATTCCGATTTAATTGGATTACCATCGATGTATCTACTCTCTCCCGATGCCGAGTGCCGGGCCGATACGATTTCGGTAGAGGCCCGCGCTCCGATTACATTCGACGCGGACCGCGTGAATTACACGACCGTTCTGCGTGTATCAATTTAATAATTCGCGACCGAGTGGGGGACAGCAGGTGTAAAAGCCAATCCTGCGCGCATATTCGCCTGTAACGCCGTTATACGGCATTACCCGGACGTGTTAATGTAACGGACGTAACTTTTCCCGTGATATTCGAGCCGAATTACCGATAAACTGGATTAACGCCTGCCCCGTTGACGTTTACGATCGAAACGAAACCAATCGTACGCGCGAAAAGTCAATTGTTCGACGCGTGCAAAACGTGAACCGACATTACTTTAGAAGAAATACATTCAGCTGTGTTCGCGTGATTCATTCGTGACGGGGAATAAATCGCGGCTCGATGAAGCGAGCATCCGAGACGCCGAACGACGCGTCGAAGCATAAAATTAAGAGAACGGAGTTAAAAGGATTTGAAAGTCTCGCCTTTCTACGTTCGCCTCTTCGCGAAGCGGCCCGAGTGAATTGAGAGTAGCCGGACTCTTTTCAGAAAGAACGTGAAAAGAGGGGAAGCAGAGATGCATTTTCGAGAAGCTCTGTATTCTGCGTCGCGGGGTAAACAGGCATGGGCACGGTTGTCCTGTGAAATAAAGCTTAGTCGGAAAATCGGAAGGGCAGAAGGGCCAAAAGACGAAAATGGCGATACGTTCCGCCGCCTTTCGAGCCAAGCCGTCTGTGAATAAGCGACCGTATCTCAGAGACTAAATGTAAGCGACAAATGAAACGAGTGCATAAAAGGCTCGGCTTTATTTCGCGTCGAACAATCAAAATATGTCGGGAGAAAGTGAAACAGCAGACTTTTCCTAAATTCACGCTAATTAATGTTTAATAAATACTTAATTTCAATCCGAAGTTCTGATTCACATTTGCTGAATCAGCGGTTGTATCATCACGCTATATACAGGGAGGAATGAAATCGCGCGAAACGAGGAAACGAGCAGAAGTCCACTGTCTTTGGGAATGAAGGTCTTCCGGGTTTTCGGGCGATTTGAGGGGAAGTGGCGTAATACGCGGACAAAAAGAGAGCGGGGCGGATAAAGGCGGGCGTCGGTACTAATGACGGTGCTTAAGAAAAAGCTTAATGGATCGTCCTCGAGGCGCAATGATACGTCATTTGTAACGTGACGTTGGCCGCGCGTATCGCGAGTCTCTTTCTCCCGGATTAATTGCTGTCCAATTAACGTCGGACATGGCCGGAAGGGCTCGCCGCTCCCGTGATCGACTCGGCACGCTGTATCATTTTTCATCCCGTCCTATACCCGATTGAATTCGGCCCGATCGGAGATTAAGATAGTTTCGCAAACGATTTCGATGTTAATGCGCGCCCGATTCGAGGATAACTGTCGACGCATTTGCTTTGCATATTAACGCGATGCCAATATCGTGCCTCGTCACATTAGTCACGGACACGTGACCGTGTCCACGGCAATTTCACGGCCGGAGACAGAGCCTGGAATCGAGAGGCTTCTTTTTTCCATTTTCAAATCGCGCACGAATAATTCCTACGGTGCGATCGACGACGTGTCGGCGACAGCCGACTCGGAACTTTATTAATTTATTCGAGCATGGAAATGGTAATTAGCCTGGACACCGGTGACAGAACCAGGTTCGCCCTTCAGGCGGCCTGGATCCGCATACACGCACGCTAATATACCTGCCAGCCTCCGAGCGATCGGAGAACAAAGGTCCCACGTTTGACGAGCCGCGATCTAATTCCCTGAGATTAATTCAAAAACCCAATGGACCGTGCGCCTGTCTAAATACCAAGAACCAAACGCACGAAACGTACCACCTTACGTTATCGCGGATCTAGTCGACGGATACACGGGCCGCTCGAAATTGGCAATTCTAATCAACCGGTACGCGAGCCTCCTAATCAGAATCGGGCGTTAAAGCAGCGGCCTCGAACCGAAATTAACAATGTTGTTAACAAGCGTCGGGCGCGATTATCCCGTGCCCAGGCGCGAATATCCGAGCCCGAAAGCGCCCGCCTCTCTCCGTGGGAGATAACTGTGACGACCTGTCCAACGACGCTGGGGGGAAGGGTTGACGCAATCAACGTAAAACGTAACGCCGACGGTAACAGGGATTAGTTATCTTCAGCACCCTCGTAGGTACCCGCGGGAGCCACGGTATTTAGACCGGAGAGAAGGGCGTGAGGGGCTACGAAATCACCGACGCGACGGTCTTCCAGTAATTGCGTGAAGAAAATTGTGCGAATAACCTGCGCTAGCCCAGCGGAATGGCTGCTGACGAAAATCGGTGACCGACGACGGCTCCGGATGGTTATTGCCCCGATCTGGCGCGATAATGCCGATACCCGTTTCGCAAATGGCGTCGTTCGCGAGGAGAATCGATGCTGGTGACGCGAAAAGGTTTCACGATGCAGCCACGGCGTGAACGCGCACTCGTGTATTTACAGTGTTGTATTCCGGATTCGTAAGTGAAGTTAGACTCGGGTATGACGGCTATATTTCCAAAGAATCTTGTACAACGTTTTAAGAGGGATTCGAGACGGGTGTGTTACGTAGGAAGTCTACTAAAAATCTGACTCATAGCTAGAAATCGGCGAATATATATGTACCTGAACTAGACGGAGGAAGGGATTAACATAGCCCTGTGACTCAGGTTGAGTTTCGACCTTTGATTTGCAGATAAAACTACAGATAACTTAGGAAATATCTACTTAGTCGTTCAACAACAGACAGAAAGATTTATAGCCGGAATCTTCAAATTCACCTTCTGAAGTGTGCCAACATCATAATTTCATAACAAGTCGAACCAACTACTGACGATGTGATATTTGAAGATTCAGAATATAAATATTTCCCTCTGTACGTACACGCGAGCGTGTGAAAACGTAGAAAAATCAAATATGGAAGATTTCCGTCCGCGCTATTAAATCCTTTAATCAATCACGAATTCGGAAATGCATTAAATGCACAGCTCTCGTATCGCGGTGTACTAAATTATGATAATGCGTTAATTTTCCCAAGAGAAGCAGGTAGAATGAGAAATACGCGGATAATGAATCGCGCTTCAATCCCCCGCACGCGCATTGATTATTTCGGATTGATTCGGCTCGAATTCCAGTCAATTTTGCGGGGAAGCATCGGGATTTGAATCCGCGCGTGATGTTTTTAGCGTGACGCCAGCGGCGTTGTAAAACGTCTCCGCATCTGGCCCCGAATTTATCGTAAAGCGTCGGGGAAAATTCCATTACGGTCCGCGGCGATAGGTTCAGCGAATGCCGCGCGAAAAGCTAGGGCAAGAGGTAGAATTTTTTTTACCGGTCGCTCGATTTCCACGCGCTTTGACGCGACGAACGATGCGGCAGAGCGCGAGCGAATTTCCCAAAAGAATGCATAAACAACGGGTTAACGAACGAACGAACGAACAAACTTGCGGCCGAGTTTGTTTGCAGCGAAACCGTGCAGCGTGCAACGCTGTAAAACGGGAAATAAAGGGCCGATTGACGATTAAGCGAGCTAGGTGTTAATCCCTTTTACGGTTTTGCGTCGCTGGTAAAGTGGACGCGAAACGGCCCTTTGAAGCATTCGAAATGCACCGCTACGCACGAAAGCAACAACGAAAAACTGGACCTCTCTCTCTCTCTCTCTCCCATTTCGCGTTTGCGCCCGCAAACGACGCGACGATAAATAATAGACACGGAATTATATTGCTTTTGTATTCATATTAAGGTCCGCGACGTGGTCGTTCAACATCGAGCTGAATATTTTCCTTCTATTCGGGATTAATGGCTCGGACGTATTTTATAGGGAGCCCCTGTCCGTGCGATATCCATGCAGAAACTGACCGCTGCCCGTTCCACCTCGTGATATATCGTCGGAAGTTTAAAAGTAATACGGGGAACAGGAGAGTGGCCATAATAATATCGCGTTGGACCTCGTCCCGCGTTCCCTCCTTCTTTCCTGCTCCGCTCCGGAGAGATTTAAATTTCCAAATTTGACGTTCCGCGTACGTGCCGTTCCACGAATCCCGCGGAGACTCCGGATCGAAACGAGTGTTTCTCTTATCGAGAACGCGATAAGACGTTCACGACCCGAACGCGCACGATGGAAAATGGCGAAACGTCGAGAAGAGGAACGAGCACGACTTTTGACCGATGAGAACGTACACCGGTAGAATACTCGTTCGAAGAGATAGAGCAAAGAGGAAGCTATAATAACAATTGATGGGGGAACGTTTCTGTTTTCGTTCCCCGGCGAGCAACGTTTGTTTGGATCTTCGGTTTCGTATTCGATCTCGATATTAATGGTGTATCTAGTGAACGATATTTGCTCTGGTTTGGTACGACACGAGCGTCACGCATTACTCGTGACACCGTGCAGTTAATCGAAATTTACTTTCACACCCTCGGACGAGCCACGTGCCGCTAACACGTGCTGCAGTCAGGGCGTTGGCCATCTTCCATCTGTCAAAAATCGACAGACCACTCTGCGGGTCGTGCATAAGCGGACTGCTCTTGCGTTCCATCTATCTTCCGTCTTTTCGTCGGAGAAGAAAAAGAGCCGAGTTCATAGAGAGCTAACGAGAGCACGAGTACGGGTGTGAAACCTTCTTTCTGGCCACAAAAAGCTTTAATATTGTCTCAACCGCGAAAAGGGAGAAGCGCCGAGGCAGCCGCGTACATTTGTAGCAAACAAGCGGCCCTCGAAGGATCGTCGCCCTGGCGACAAAAGGAGACGGGGAAAGGGAGGATAAAAGAGAGGCGGAGGAACGCAAAATCTCACCTTAAACCACGAAGATCCGAATCCCTTTGAAGATTCGGTGAAAGTTAAATTCTATTCGGAGGTATACGTACACAGAAACGGAATCGGTGGGACGGTGTATAGGTGCGGAGGGCGGTTTCTTTTCAAGCCCTCGGTCCGTGACCATTATAGCGTAGCCGTAGGGTGTCTATAGGGTTGTTCACGACCGAGAATCCGGCAGACGAGCCGGGCGGCGCGGCGGTTGCTACCGACCTTCCGGAAGGGTCGATTGTTGACCGAAAAAGTCGCCAATTTAAAAGGACCCCCGGCGCTTCTTTCTCGTCCGAGCGCGAGGATGAAGAGAGACCGAGCGGTGGAGTGCGCACGTCCGATGCCGAACAAGCAATTATGTTGTTACGAAATGTTTACAACGAGATTATTGTCAGCGGCATCTTGCGCCCCGGGTGGTGGCCCGTCGAGCCAGATCTCTTCCTTGTATTATCAATTTTATTTGACGAAGGGACCTCGAATACGCCCACGGCGTGCCTTTTGTAGGAAACGACCTACGAGCACGTATCGCTCCACTTCCCTCGACCGCCCCACGGTTCCTGATCGCGACGATCAGCGACGACAGATTTCCACGCGAGCAATCGGAAAGACGGATCGTTCGAGAGAAGTACAAGTCACGTTCACGGTCGGCGAGCGAACGAACAATTGCGCGTCCCACGTTACGACGCGTAAAGAGTCAGAAGTTAATAATTCAAGAAGACGCGTTTACGGGGCTAAGAGTGGCGAGTAATAAAGAACCGACGCGGGAAAAGAAGGTGACGAGAAACGGAGGTCGAAGGTGAGAAGAGGTAACCGTCGTCGTGTCGCATGGGTGTTCTCGGCGCGAGAGTGCCTCGCCCTCGCCCGGTGTCCCGATTCGTCACAGTTCGGATTCTTCCGCGTACGGAATCGCGTCACGAAGGAATTTGCATGCAAATAGCGTCGCGAATCCCGAGCGCGTTAACGCGGCCGGTGGTGCGCAATCAGTTTTGCGGTCTCGCGGTCATAATTGAATGTGGCGTAAATAAATAAATAATGTCGCAGCGGGCGCGCGTGAAGCCTTTAAAAGTCGAGACTTCGATTAAGCCTCTCGCGCCTTCCGTCGGCGCGTCTCTGTGAACGCGTCGGGCCTAGCAGTACTCGCGCGCGAGTTCGAGCCGAAAGGGAATATTACGGCAGCTGGAATTTTTCTCGAGGATTAATTTGCGGTCGACCTCCCCCTGGTCCTCCCGCCGGGACTACCGGCGTTACCGGCTACCGTGCCGACCGCTTCTCCGACCGTACGACGATTAATTATTCGGCAAATCCTTTTGTTCCACCGCCGCGCGGAAAGAAAAAAACGAGAAACGCTCGTCCCGCAACGACTGCTCGCAAAGACCGGATTCGTTTCAATTTGCGCGGCGATTCGCGACAATTTTCGGATCGAGACGAATATATCGGCCGTACGAGAGATACGGGATATTACTCGCGCGTCGTCGATGAAATATTCCCGTCCATAGAATTAATTAGGAAGATTTTAATACACGGTTCGGCAATAAAGGCTGAAAGCCGCAATTTCAGCCGCTTTACGATTCCAGCTACGCGATCCTAGCCGGAAGAAGTTCGAGATAAATCCTCCGTCAAGATGAAATGCGTACGAGTTCCTTAGCCCCAAGTGCAACGTACAGACCGAAACCGCGCGACGGCTACGTTCTACGATATTGCTCCTCTTTCTCCTTCGCGGGGCGAGCGAGCGTTGGTAGCTCGTGAAAGTGACGCGACCGAGCGGCGGTAGTAAAGCGAGAAAAATATTTGCTTTGCGAAACCGCCAGACTAGCCCCGGTCCCTCCCGAAACGATCGCGTCTTACGTATATACGGCTAGCTCGTACCTAATTCTTTCCAGCGGCTCATCCTCGAATGTTTCATTCCTCGCGCGAACTTTCGTATCGTTCGAGATTTATCGCCTCGCCGAAGCAAATATTTGTCCCCTCATTTTAATCCCGGAGAAACCCATCCCGGGACTCGTCGCCGCGCGAGCCAAAGAGAGCAATTTTCAATTTACAGCCGTTGCTCTCGCGTACACAGAACACGTAGGAACTCTCGAAAATGGGCCATAAAAACGTCAGGGAATATCCCGAAGTGGTACGATTTGCGGCGCGGACCGTATCCGAACGTACCTACCGATTCTTTTTACTCGCGTCGCGCGGACTTTGAGAAACATTCGTCGGACCTTCGACTACAAATAATGCGTAACGTGCAGTGATATACGCATTCTTCGCGCGCGCTCCTTCGCACCTATGTATAGTATATACGCCCGGTGGTTTCGCGTCATGCGGTTGCAACTTTCAGGGAAGCGGCGACGATAAACCAGCGAAACTTATTGCCTCGGTTCGCGGTTGGTGGCGTGATTTTTTACGCCTCCCTCTATTGAGACCCGGCGCGACCTTACCAAGGCGACCGTGTCGATGAACGTCGCTTTGAACCTTCTTACGCGCGCCGTATGAAAAGAAAGCGTCGACCGCGTACGTACGTTCGTACACAGACGAGAGAATCCTCCGGAGGAATTCGAAGATCGTCTTGCCTCGCGATTACTGCCGTCGCCCTTTCGGAGGCTATTGCTCGGAAGACTCGCGTATTTCACTCGATCTTATTAGTTTTTGGCCCGGGCAACTTCGGGCGGGCGGCAGTCGCGCCAAGGGTGAAACGAACAGCCAGCCAGAAACCCTCCTCGCTTGTACTCTGCATAATACTTATTTTATGCGCGACACCGCGCGAGAAACCCCGGGAATAAGAAGCTCCCGGGCGTCGCCGCACTCGTTCTCGAAAATAGAGTGCGTCTCGCGGCTGTTTCGCTCTATGGAAATCCGAAGGAACGAAACGAATTCGCACGGAGATGGCCTGCAATTTTATCTCGCGAGCTTGCATTCGCCGGAAACAACCGAGATGAAATCGTCCGACGAAGAACAGAATATTATCTGTTAGGCGTTTATCGAGATTCGCGAACAACGTCGCACACACGCTCTTCTTTATTCGCGGCGATCGCGGAGACGCGAGGGGAGACGAATGATTTTTCAACGTCGCGAAACCGGAAGCGTCTCGAAAACCACGGAACGACGAGTTCCCGTGGCGCGAGCAGCTACGCTCGTTTTTTTCCTCCGAGAAGACAGAGGAGGGCGACTTATCCCCGAGCCGTTGGCTTTTGACAAAAAGTGAGAAAGCGTGAAGATTGATGCCCCGGTCATCTTAGCACTTTGCCGAGTCACCGGACATTAGAGGGTCGGAGCCGGTACCCTTCTCTCCCGACGGTGGAGAAACAGAGTGTAAAATGCATTTAATTCACGTGTCGTAGGAGCGAGGGTGGCGCGAGACTGCGACCCCCGGAAATCTTCCCTCCCTGCGGGTCCGCCTAACAATGATTTCACACTCGTAAATTCGAGTGTCGGGTTCCTATCTAAAACACAATTCCCGCGTTATTCTATTAGTCGCTTCGCCGAATTCGCCATTTAGGCGAACACGCCAGTAATATCTGTCGATCCGTTTGCTCGGGATTAAATAAGCTCGACGAGATAANCCGCCATTTAGGCGAACACGCAAATAATATCTGTCGATCCGTTTGCTCGGGATTAAATAAGCTCGACGAGATAAAATAGTAGTGGCCAAGAAACGGAATTTATCTTCGAGAGGCTACGGCGAATCAATTATAGGTACGACTGAATGTTTAATCGAGTACGGTCTTACGAGGTGCACCTTCTGCATTCTTTAGCGCTCGGAAAGCTAATTCGTGTCAGCGATAATGAGAGCTCTCACGGTAATGGGACGGTTAACGCCTCCAGAGATACGGAAACTTTCCCGCGGGAGGAGGTAGAAGAAGAAGCAATTCAATAAATAGAGAAACTTCCATAATGGAGGTAATAAGGGTTTCGCGTATTTCAAGAAAAAGCCAAGCCCGTCGGACGAAGAAAATATTTACGGCGATCCATAAAGAAAAAGCATGAATTCGTGCCATTAAGAGATCGTTCGTGGACAAATTGCCTCGGGTCGGAGGGCTAATCTAGAGGGGGCCCCGGCCGATTCGCCTCGGCGCGAGTTACACGAACGCGGACGTACATAAATTCAAACGGCCGTCGCGATCGGTGATACGACGTCGAACGAAGGCGATCCATCTCAATTCCTCGGACTACCGACAATTTAAACAGACCCGAGACGTCGGCTTATCGCGCGACCGCTGCATGAAAGCACCTGAGCAATACAAAAACCGGCTAGTCACGCTTTTCCGGAGAAAGCTTTCGGCCGAGCCGTTAGTCAGTGTCCAATGGAAACGGGGAAAAAAAGCGTTCACGCCATCGGCTATCAATCCGATATCGAGCGAAGAGGAAAAATAAATTATAAAGACTTCGTACCTAGTTTTACTGTCCGATCGGGATTAAACGTTCCCGTCGTTTATTTCTGGACAATTGAAACGGACGGTGGGAATGAAAAAAAATATCGAAGGTCGAACGAGCAGCGACAAAATTCATAGCCGGCGCTAAACGAGATACAAGTTCGCGTCGATTTTTGGTACCCGGCGCACAGGCGCGGCGGCGCGTTCGCGCGAGACGAGAGACGCGAAGTGTTAATAAACGGCATCTGTCACCGGGCATCGCGTTGCATTTCGCGTTTTATGCTTTACGCCCGCTCTCCGGGTTTATGCCTCGGTTTATGCTTCGCACCGAGCGCGTACGCGCATAATGTCGCGCCGCGGCTGCATTTTTCTCCCCCGCTAATCACGTCACCTCGCGGCACTCGCTTCGTCTCCGATTTTTATCCCCGTCCATTGGCTGAAAACAGATTTTTCACTGCGCGGAAAATTGGTCCACGCGGGTCACCGGCCCCCGGTAATCTCGGCCCCCCTTCGTCATTACCGCGAATACTTCTCCCGTATTTATTCCTGATATTATTCCGTTCTCCCGTCCACTCGTACGCGCCGACTAATGGCTAATGGCTCGCGTTCGTTTCTTTCTAATGCGAATGTATCTCCCATCGCCGTCGTTATGGCGCGATACGACTGATGCGACAGAGTACAACGGAGTACCGAGAGATAAAACAACGCGCGTTTCGAGCCGATCGGCTGAGTGCACCGATGAACCATTCATTTTTCAATAGCTCACAGCGCGATCATCCCTCATGGGGCGCGGCACTCGCAAAAACAGGCGACTTTTGTCGCTCGGTGATGTACGATCGACTGTCCAGTCGCGTTTCCACGGTAAACAATCATTTGTCCTACCGCTAAAAAAAAAATTCCTTCTCGAGGAAGCGTCGCCGAAAACCGTCGAAGGAAACGAGCGAAGTCGAAGAATAAGTGTCGGAAGGAATTCGACTACGACGGGAGAGAGAACTCTCTCGGTTACGTCCAGAACCGGCGAAGAGAGGAGCATGAAGTGCTTCGTTAAAAGTCAAGGGCACTTCGTAACGTGAATTTTAATCGGCAGCAGCGTGTCCCGAAATAAAGCCGAGGCGGATAATATCATCGACCTCGATCCGGAGGAGGGTCCTGCTTAGAATCAAAACACGGATTAACTCCGTCGAGCGACCTGTCTGTCTCTCTCTTTCTCTCCGTCCGCGGCAAAGTGCACAGACTTTTCGCCAGCTGTCAGCCAGAACCACGGTGCGCTCACTCGTGAAATCTGATCGTAAGTTGCACCACTTCACCGGCCCCTTAATCCGCCCTTAGCTTCCTGCTTGCTTAAACGAACCCGCGGCTCGCTACTAGCGTCGTCGTGGGTGACTGAGAAATCGGGGGGAGAATCCGCGTCGTTTCAAACATCCGTTCGACGGGGATTACGAATCTTCGCGTAGCTATGCGCGATTTGTCGGATCGTTTAGATACCGACCGAAAAGGCGGAGCGGAAAAGAGAGCAAATTCAATTTCGACGGGTTTGATTTATCCCCGTTCGAGGCGCGAACGCCGCGGTGCATTTTTCGGTCGAAACAAAACCCGGAGCGCATTCGAAAACAGTGCACGTATCGACGGGATCGAGGGACAATGTAGCAAGTTTGAAAATCGGCTTACGGATCGCGTAACTTACAAAAGCCCGGCGTTACGCGGCGCTAATCGATTCCACTTCGTTCGTACGAGGACGATAGGATACGGGGCGCGTTTCAAATCCGAGCGAGGCGCGGATTTGCAGGTGGAGTCATGCGAGAGGCGCGTCATAAACGCACGTGCGTGACCGCGCATTCGATAGCGCGATAATCCTCGAAGCTTCTGAGCGGAGAAAAAGAGGACGTAGGTGGAGAAAGGCGCGTCGCGCGTATACGTACACATAATAGAAGAACGAGCCGGAGCGTTTAATACACGCTCCGGTTAAGCGCACTTGCGTTACATGCGATTCACGAGCCGGCAACGGTATACATAGAGAGACGGGCTTATGTACCGACGTACATATACGCGCGTGGGGTTCGAGGGGTTGGCTAAGATCTGTCTAAGGCATTCCTGGCCAGCCTCGAACACAAGTGCACTAAATCAATCCATTGTCAGGGACGACCCGATTCCGTGCAGGTTGACTCACCTTTACGACAAAGGCCCTTCGTTCCACGTACGACGACCGTCTTACCGCGTAGAGAGAAACGCGCTCGCTTAAGGGGTTCATGGGAATCTTCTGACGAATCGTCGACGATCGGTCAACCTTCCTCCCGATCTACGCCCGACCTCGTTCGCCTCTGCTCCCACCACGGACGCCTTCCTCGCGCGCGTCTCACCTTCTTTACGCCCGACCCGAACGATTCCACGGCGAAATAACACGCCGGCGCCCCTAATGGATTCAGAAGTGGCTACGATTTCTATGAGCCGTAATAACGTTACGCTGATTTATCTCCGGTTTAACCCGGCGGGCGCGCATCGACTCGAATGCGTACGTAACATCGTTTAACCCGCATCGTCGGGTTCAAACGTATGTAAAGTCACCGTGACGGCGTCGACGAAGAGCTCGACGCTCGCGCACCTTATGATCGGGTCACGAATTCGCGCGGGGCTCCGGGTCGCGCTTCCTTATTATAGTCGGCCTCGGCCCATCGAGGAAGGAATTTCGCATTCGACGAATAACCATTATCGCCCGAAGGAATATAACGTCGCGTTCTTTTTTTACGAGTATTTACGTCCACGAGTTATACTTTTTTCCTCGCTTTACGGTTACGGGACCGCGCGCGCGATTCGCGTCGCTCGATTATATCTATAATTCCCTTCCTCCCCGGTTTCCCCTCGAATCGGCTAAAGAGAAGAATCCCGAACCGAAATATTTACCAGAACGACGCATAAAATTACGAGACGTCCCCGCGACAAGCGGATACGGACTAGAACGACAAACTCCGACGACTAGAGAATTCGGGACGGGAGATAATGATTATAAAAATCTCCTATGCCAGCGGGCGGTACGTAATAAAGCAGAGTTTTTAAATAGCCACTAAAGCACGAACAGCCTCAATCATAAACGGACGTCCCTTAAGTAAGAGCAGCCCTCCTTTTATCTCTCGCTATTATTTCGACCCTCGTATCTCCTTTTTTCCGGGAGCCGGGCTCCGAGCTCGTTTTAACGATAACAATTAAAAGGACCACCGTTCCGCTGCCAAAGCTAATTATCGCGGAGACACTTTTATTAGCTTCCTCTTCCTAAGGGAAGCGCTTTTTGAATATTCCGCGAACGCTGCACGGAATCCGACTCGAGGACCGCGAACAGCTCGTCGAAAAAAACGCGACCGAGTCACGTCTGCTCGATGATCGCGAGCCGGCAATATGGTATCGTTTCTATTAGTCAGCCGTCGCGAGAACTCGTTTACAGTAGGATTCACACATATCATTAAAAGTGGTCGGCTCGTTAGCATATTATCTCTAGCGATGGTGTAATTACGCGCGGCACACGACTCCATCCGATAAGGACGAAGAGTGTCTCGATGCTCGATATGTTCGTGCCGGCGTGTCGCGCCGCGGTGGGAAACTCCGCGACAACTGCGAATGCTAATCCAATTAGCTCATTAGGTAATTACACCGTGCCGACAGTTCTTGTCTTCCGCGGGATTTCGAAACACGCTTGCACCCGTGACACCGCTGCTAATTATGAGACTCCGCGCCGATCGGATACACACGCGAATGAGGAAAGAAATAGAGGAAATTTAATAACCCGAGCGAGAGTAATTACTCGTGTGACAGCGCGGCGTTGATTTATAGGCGGTTCGATTTTATTAAAAACCGGCGACGGAAAATCAAGGCGCGCTCGACGAAAATTGCTGCGCGAACAAAACAGGAACGATTTCTGTCCGCCTCTCCGGGTTTATAGTTTAATTAGAGAAAAACGTGGGTAACGAAGATCGGACGAGGGATTAAATTCCACCTAATAACGGCGTTTCTTTGCCGAGTGGTATCGATATCGGGGAAGGCCGGTCCCACCGGCCGAGGTCGAAATGAAACGACGGGGAATGCGGCGGTGGGTAGGTACTCGAAAACGTTATCGCGAAACGAGTATCATAGAAGTACAAATTCTACGCTTTTTCTCGACGGTGTGCGTGTGCGAAGCGGAGGGTTGGGCGCTTCGGAACACCCTAATATCCCTCGACGCGTAACGGTTTCATTTCTCCCTCCGTCCTCCTCTCGCGTATTTTCCTCTCGCCCGTACGCTCCTATCCTGCCCGACCTAGCCTTTCGTCCCTGTCGCCAAGATAAACGATCAGTCACACCCTGCGACTTTTATTTCTCGCAATCATCCGCGTCTCGCAGGCCTACTTGCTTTCGCTATCTACTCCTCTTTCTTTCCTTCCAGCCGACGATACAGGACTTCCGTCCTCGCGCGACGACGACGACGCCGCTTTATTGCGCTGCGTAAACTTCGCCTCGTAAGGATTCGACTGCTGATTGAAAGGAAATCGTATCTCGTCGCAACGGTAATCGTCGAATAAAATTTAAACGGCGATATCGAGGAGGCTCAAAATAAAACTCGACGGGAAAAAGAAACGAGATTAATAAATGGATGGCCCTTGGCACGATCGTCCGGCCTTCCGTCGAGACCGGAAGCGTACGAAAAAACTTGAATAAACGTCGGCGGACCTTCCCGCTGGACGCGAGCCGGGAGGTAAAAAATTGAGCGATATCCTCGGCGGAACGCGATGGGGCGACCTACGGAATGGCCGGACGGAGGATCTATTTTTTACGGCTTTGTGTGTCTCCATCGACGTAGGAAAATGAAACCGGTAATGCGACGGCATTGATAGATTCGCCACCATTTGGAGAATGGCCGGATTATGCGTGGCATAAATACGCAATTTCACCCCGAATGCCACCGGGCTTTCCCCTTTGGGAATAGCCGATGCTTATCCGCTTCAAATTAACAAATTGCTGCGCGCAAATACGCTGACAGTGAACCATTGCGTCGCGCAACATCGCTCAATCTAAAAGGAACCATTCGGCTAACGAGCCAGCTCCGATTTCCGAGAACAAAGAAAAACCCGGCCTGACGAATGAATCGACGGTTAATAGAATAAACTCGATCGCGCTTTTCCAACATTTTTTACAGCTCCGAAAAAAACCGTCGGACAAAGACAAGTTGTTAGTCTTCCCGTTGTCTAATTACCGAACGAACGTTCGCCCGAGAGCCACCCCGCTGATTCCGAACCCCGAGAAGTTGCGACCGAGCATTGTGTCGCGTGATGTTGTTAGCGTTTTTTTCTCCCCGTGTCCCTCGATTCATTGTACCCGCGCACCCTCCGCGCACTCAAAACGCTACCGTTCCTACGAAGGATCGCACCCGGGTGCGCACGGTGATTCCCCATTATGCGGTCTTCCTCCACCTTGCCCCCTCCCCCTCGAGATCTTCCTGACCCCGCGCGCACACGGTGGTTTTAACCTTATTTCCATAACGTTTACGCCGCGAAAGGGACGTTCCCGAGATATCGGAATCCTACTTCCGGTAGGCCGACCACCTGGCGACCGGTGACCATCGTACCGTGCCGAGCGTTCAAATGGGACGCGTACGCGATTCTTTTCATAATAATCAAATATTCGCCTGGCCTCCGCTTGCAGAAAAAACATCAGAGATCCGCGCCGTCCTCGAGAACGGCGGAACGCGCGTTTATGAGGAACACTCGTGAGCGAACGCGATATCTCAGTAGAATTTATGCGAGGCGTTATGGGCGGACGGATCTAACCCACTAGAGCTAGTCCCAGGTCGTAAAGTCGAGATAATTAAATTATGGGAATAAAAAAGTGACGGAGGAGCAGCGTGTGGCAGCCGACGTCGGGCTTTCCCGGCGAGCGACGCGAAGAAAAATCGTAAAACCAGCCCGACCGACAAATCTGTATAATGTTTCGCGATTTTTATCGCCTTGCACCCTCCGCGGACACTAAAAACTCCACACGCTCGTTTACGTACGTCGAATTTCCAAATGGAAATGAAGGATTTTATGCCGTCGTGAAAGATCGACAAGCGAACGAATGCCGCGACGATAACACCGATTCCGTCCATTATGCATTCCTTCTTAAATTGTGTTTCGGGATTGCCAGTTACACGTATTACGAAAGAACACGAGTCCGTACGTTTAGAGGCGGAATCAGATATAACGCGTTATCGCGGGAGAAGTAAAGTCGACGGTCTTAAACTAATCCCATCGCGTCGTGGCATAATCGTCTCGGACGGCGGCGTTAATCAAGTTCCGAAAATACAGGAATAGCCGGAGGTGTAATTTCACCCTTATATACGGGTGTTAAAGCGCGCCGGAATGGCACCCCATGCATAACGTTTCTCGCTCGTACGTATATAGTATACGCGGCTACATCCAGTATACCGACTGGCTCCCACCCACTCGTAACCAGTGCAGGTACTGTACGTATAACTGTGTATCGTAAACTACGTAGTGGAAGTGTTAAATCTTCCGCGGCAAATGGGAGAAGACAAACTTACGCGGAAACTTGGGAAATCGCGCCGCTTCAGACCGTTCACGTTCACGTTTATGCGTGTGCTCGCGGAAACCATCTAATGGTCCGTTTACACCATTACGTTTTCATGCGCCGAGGGAACGCGAACAGTGTCAAGCGTATGCACGTAATAAAAATCAATGATGACACGCGTCAATTGAAATGAACCGCAGCCGACCACTGCGAGAGTCGCGACTCTCCT
>SMSR01014129.1:200327-225474 GCA_019453355.1 Ceratina japonica
AAGAGAAGAATCCCGAACCGAAATATTTACCAGAACGACGCATAAAATTACGAGACGTCCCCGCGACAAGCGGATACGGACTAGAACGACAAACTCCGACGACTAGAGAATTCGGGACGGGAGATAATGATTATAAAAATCTCCTATGCCAGCGGGCGGTACGTAATAAAGCAGAGTTTTTAAATAGCCACTAAAGCACGAACAGCCTCAATCATAAACGGACGTCCCTTAAGTAAGAGCAGCCCTCCTTTTATCTCTCGCTATTATTTCGACCCTCGTATCTCCTTTTTTCCGGGAGCCGGGCTCCGAGCTCGTTTTAACGATAACAATTAAAAGGACCACCGTTCCGCTGCCAAAGCTAATTATCGCGGAGACACTTTTATTAGCTTCCTCTTCCTAAGGGAAGCGCTTTTTGAATATTCCGCGAACGCTGCACGGAATCCGACTCGAGGACCGCGAACAGCTCGTCGAAAAAAACGCGACCGAGTCACGTCTGCTCGATGATCGCGAGCCGGCAATATGGTATCGTTTCTATTAGTCAGCCGTCGCGAGAACTCGTTTACAGTAGGATTCACACATATCATTAAAAGTGGTCGGCTCGTTAGCATATTATCTCTAGCGATGGTGTAATTACGCGCGGCACACGACTCCATCCGATAAGGACGAAGAGTGTCTCGATGCTCGATATGTTCGTGCCGGCGTGTCGCGCCGCGGTGGGAAACTCCGCGACAACTGCGAATGCTAATCCAATTAGCTCATTAGGTAATTACACCGTGCCGACAGTTCTTGTCTTCCGCGGGATTTCGAAACACGCTTGCACCCGTGACACCGCTGCTAATTATGAGACTCCGCGCCGATCGGATACACACGCGAATGAGGAAAGAAATAGAGGAAATTTAATAACCCGAGCGAGAGTAATTACTCGTGTGACAGCGCGGCGTTGATTTATAGGCGGTTCGATTTTATTAAAAACCGGCGACGGAAAATCAAGGCGCGCTCGACGAAAATTGCTGCGCGAACAAAACAGGAACGATTTCTGTCCGCCTCTCCGGGTTTATAGTTTAATTAGAGAAAAACGTGGGTAACGAAGATCGGACGAGGGATTAAATTCCACCTAATAACGGCGTTTCTTTGCCGAGTGGTATCGATATCGGGGAAGGCCGGTCCCACCGGCCGAGGTCGAAATGAAACGACGGGGAATGCGGCGGTGGGTAGGTACTCGAAAACGTTATCGCGAAACGAGTATCATAGAAGTACAAATTCTACGCTTTTTCTCGACGGTGTGCGTGTGCGAAGCGGAGGGTTGGGCGCTTCGGAACACCCTAATATCCCTCGACGCGTAACGGTTTCATTTCTCCCTCCGTCCTCCTCTCGCGTATTTTCCTCTCGCACGTACGCTCCTATCCTGCCCGACCTAGCCTTTCGTCCCTGTCGCCAAGATAAACGATCAGTCACACCCTGCGACTTTTATTTCTCGCAATCATCCGCGTCTCGCAGGCCTACTTGCTTTCGCTATCTACTCCTCTTTCTTTCCTTCCAGCCGACGATACAGGACTTCCGTCCTCGCGCTACGACGACGACGCCGCTTTATTGCGCTGCGTAAACTTCGCCTCGTAAGGATTCGACTGCTGATTGAAAGGAAATCGTATCTCGTCGCAACGGTAATCGTCGAATAAAATTTAAACGGCGATATCGAGGAGGCTCAAAATAAAACTCGACGGGAAAAAGAAACGAGATTAATAAATGGATGGCCCTTGGCACGATCGTCCGGCCTTCCGTCGAGACCGGAAGCGTACGAAAAAACTTGAATAAACGTCGGCGGACCTTCCCGCTGGACGCGAGCCGGGAGGTAAAAAATTGAGCGATATCCTCGGCGGAACGCGATGGGGCGACCTACGGAATGGCCGGACGGAGGATCTATTTTTTACGGCTTTGTGTGTCTCCATCGACGTAGGAAAATGAAACCGGTAATGCGACGGCATTGATAGATTCGCCACCATTTGGAGAATGGCCGGATTATGCGTGGCATAAATACGCAATTTCACCCCGAATGCCACCGGGCTTTCCCCTTTGGGAATAGCCGATGCTTATCCGCTTCAAATTAACAAATTGCTGCGCGCAAATACGCTGACAGTGAACCATTGCGTCGCGCAACATCGCTCAATCTAAAAGGAACCATTCGGCTAACGAGCCAGCTCCGATTTCCGAGAACAAAGAAAAACCCGGCCTGACGAATGAATCGACGGTTAATAGAATAAACTCGATCGCGCTTTTCCAACATTTTTTACAGCTCCGAAAAAAACCGTCGGACAAAGACAAGTTGTTAGTCTTCCCGTTGTCTAATTACCGAACGAACGTTCGCCCGAGAGCCACCCCGCTGATTCCGAACCCCGAGAAGTTGCGACCGAGCATTGTGTCGCGTGATGTTGTTAGCGTTTTTTTCTCCCCGTGTCCCTCGATTCATTGTACCCGCGCACCCTCCGCGCACTCAAAACGCTACCGTTCCTACGAAGGATCGCACCCGGGTGCGCACGGTGATTCCCCATTATGCGGTCTTCCTCCACCTTGCCCCCTCCCCCTCGAGATCTTCCTGACCCCGCGCGCACACGGTGGTTTTAACCTTATTTCCATAACGTTTACGCCGCGAAAGGGACGTTCCCGAGATATCGGAATCCTACTTCCGGTAGGCCGACCACCTGGCGACCGGTGACCATCGTACCGTGCCGAGCGTTCAAATGGGACGCGTACGCGATTCTTTTCATAATAATCAAATATTCGCCTGGCCTCCGCTTGCAGAAAAAACACCAGAGATCCGCGCCGTCCTCGAGAACGGCGGAACGCGCGTTTATGAGGAACACTCGTGAGCGAACGCGATATCTCAGTAGAATTTATGCGAGGCGTTATGGGCGGACGGATCTAACCCACTAGAGCTAGTCCCAGGTCGTAAAGTCGAGATAATTAAATTATGGGAATAAAAAAGTGACGGAGGAGCAGCGTGTGGCAGCCGACGTCGGGCTTTCCCGGCGAGCGACGCGAAGAAAAATCGTAAAACCAGCCCGACCGACAAATCTGTATAATGTTTCGCGATTTTTATCGCCTTGCACCCTCCGCGGACACTAAAAACTCCACACGCTCGTTTACGTACGTCGAATTTCCAAATGGAAATGAAGGATTTTATGCCGTCGTGAAAGATCGACAAGCGAACGAATGCCGCGACGATAACACCGATTCCGTCCATTATGCATTCCTTCTTAAATTGTGTTTCGGGATTGCCAGTTACACGTATTACGAAAGAACACGAGTCCGTACGTTTAGAGGCGGAATCAGATATAACGCGTTATCGCGGGAGAAGTAAAGTCGACGGTCTTAAACTAATCCCATCGCGTCGTGGCATAATCGTCTCGGACGGCGGCGTTAATCAAGTTCCGAAAATACAGGAATAGCCGGAGGTGTAATTTCACCCTTATATACGGGTGTTAAAGCGCGCCGGAATGGCACCCCATGCATAACGTTTCTCGCTCGTACGTATATAGTATACGCGGCTACATCCAGTATACCGACTGGCTCCCACCCACTCGTAACCAGTGCAGGTACTGTACGTATAACTGTGTATCGTAAACTACGTAGTGGAAGTGTTAAATCTTCCGCGGCAAATGGGAGAAGACAAACTTACGCGGAAACTTGGGAAATCGCGCCGCTTCAGACCGTTCACGTTCACGTTTATGCGTGTGCTCGCGGAAACCATCTAATGGTCCGTTTACACCATTACGTTTTCATGCGCCGAGGGAACGCGAACAGTGTCAAGCGTATGCACGTAATAAAAATCAATGATGACACGCGTCAATTGAAATGAACCGCAGTCGACCACTGCGAGCGTCGCGACTCTCCTCTCCTACTGGCAGAAATCACTTCTAATTCCGCTAAATTTTGCAACCGTTGCGGGATATTAATACCTATCTGTAAGAGATTGGCGATTACTCAAACCACGGGACGCGGCTGTCGCGAGTAGAATTAATCGAACGTCGGTGCCGATGATTAATCTTATCCTATGAATTTGAACGTAATTTTAGTACCGAGTCGTAAAAGCCTATGCATGTTTTCACAAGTAATGTAACAACGAAAGGGGCTGGAGTCAGAGGTTTTATGTGTTTGCGACGTAAAAAGACGCACCTGGTCGTTACCGTGTTACAAACCATCAAATTGTAGTGTGATCTACGAACCATCGAGCCAGAGAATCATCGTTCGACGGTTTTTTATTCCCCCTCCGTGCCGGGTAAACCCCTTCGTCGTCGACTAACAGTATCTTTTACGGCTGATCGGCTTGTAATAATTGCGTATGTACGGCCGCGTTATTAAAAGGGGAAACGTTTTGTGTTTCGGAGGCCTTTAAATCCCGACTTTAAATTCATTTCGTACCGACGATCGACTCGCCATTGTCCCTGCATCTGTTACTCGGTCTGTCCGCGGGGTTTAGCTTAGGAATTAGGGACCGAGGCTGCGATTTCATTATCGGTATAATTTTAAAGTGGCTGTCAAGGGGTGATCGCACAGCTTTTGACGCCTACTTGACTGACGCGGGGTGTCTCTTTCCTCTCGTAACCTAAGCTGAATCATCGTTTAAAAGGTTTTGTTTCGCCCGACTGAACCCGAAGCCGTCGCGCGGAAAACGCATTGGATGCCGATTCGACGAGCCGATCCTTTCAGAAGATTAATCGACGTCGCGTTACGAGAAAGTAAACAATACGAGATAAATATCCTGTCACTTATATACTACTCGACGCGTCGCGACGTACATAATTGTAAATGGTTTTGTACTACAATGGCTCTAACCGTAAACGCCGAACCTGCTGGCAAATACGTTCGTAACACTCGAACGCTGGTACAGGATACACGACGAACGCGTCGTTCCTTTATCCCGCCGGTCGATAAATTTCGAAAGATATCCTCGAAGCTTGTTAGTCCCGAGCGGGGAATCCGCGCGGCGCCGAGCAGAGATCAGAGAAGAAAGGCCACCCTCCGGCCTGACACAACATCTCCTCCTTTGAGGTTTACGGGAAGGATCGGAGATTCCCGGCGGCGGGCGAGCGCGACACGTGAAATCGACACAAAAGTGACCATCGTCTGGTAAGCGATAGAACCACGAAATTGGTCCGCCCTCGAGATTCGGCTTAACGCTCGTACACCCTCGTCGCGTCTCCGGATACAGAAAAGTATTTCGCTTGGAATAACAGCCGGGCTCCCGGGACGCTAATGTCTAGACAATATTTGTCTTGATCCGGCAAGAAAATAATAAGCGACGGGAGAAGGATAGACGCGCGTTCGCACGACGGCTACGGCGGGGTCATAACGGGGTTATGAGCTGTGAGGTAGTTAAAGTTTTCAACTGCCGCCGCGATATACGCGTTCCCACCCCGGCCCCTGGCAAACCGACGGAGCTCGTTCGTTACGTGTTTCGCGCTAAATTTGTTCGATATCCACGAGGAGTACCGTAAATCCGGATATGCCGGAGGAAATTGCTCCTCCCGGCGCGGCGTCGGCTGGCTGCGAATTCTGACGAGAAAGAAAACAAAACTACTCGAAGGACGAGAGGGACCCGGCAATTTTCTCTCCCCGTACTTTTCGCGTAAGTCGGAGACCGAATAAAATATCGCGGACGCGCTCGAGGGCCTCTCGAGCAATAATAGAAAAAATGTGTAGCGATCTGTATGAGCCCGGTGAAAAGTTCATAAATGGGAGTATACAATTACGCGAAACAGACGCGACGCAAGTTTGAAAACGTGCTCGATGAGATTCGTTACGCGGCTGTCCCTTCGCCCACCACTAATGACAACACCGGGGTGCTTCGGCCCCTATCATAATTCGCAGCTTCTGCTTTTCCGTCGAGGGTTGTTGACACAATGCGGGCGCCTTACCGCAGCCCTATTCGTGCCTAAGACCGTCGAATATCAATAAAGATAGAAAGAGGCGCGACGCGCGTCGAGGAAGAGCAGTCGAACTCGGACATCCTGCGGGACACGACGATCGTGACGAGATCAAAGGAAACGTTTTGCCCTAACGACCGTCTTGCACACGAAGACGCCCACCCGCGGGGTTCGATACCCTCGGCGAAATTAAATTCGTGACCGAAAAAGGCGAAACATCACGTTACGTCGTCTGTTAACAATCCGAGAATACCCGCGGTGAATTATTTAGATCGCGAGGTGCGCGCGTTCCTCAACGCGAGACTAATTCCGCGCGCGTAAATTATTCCGACCAGTTCGCTAGACGATTTTGCATCCAATATTAATAGGAAGAGAAAGCAGCTGCGATAATGATTACGATTGGTAACCCTAAAAAACCAGCTCCCGGGCAACGCCGCCGACTCGAACAATTAATCTAAACGTCACCACGAGTTAATTTATACCGGCGCGCAATCGTATATCAACCGCTATCTTCTTCGGATATTCTCCGGGGTATAGGATGTATAAAGCGTTTCCCGTTAACCAGCGACGAGCGGCCTTTATCAACCCTTCAACGGGCGTTTCCTATCGTTACTTTCCCGGCCAGAGCTGTTTCACGGTTTAATTGCTTTTGGAACGAAAGAAGACCGTTAATAGCGTTTGCATATAGGAAGTCTCCGCGAGTCAGTCAACGGTAATTACAGACGCGGCCGAGTGTCGCGCGTCGAGTCGAATACACGTGGACCCCTAATTGCTCTCGATATTTCACGGGACTTGTACATTAATCGATTTCTTCGCGATTCAGCTTCGAGCAATCGAATACGATTCCATCTTCCAACGATTGGAAGCAATTAGTAGAATGGGACGACCGACGTGGCTCGACATAGTAGCAATGTCTACTTTTAGCTCCCGGCTAACGTTAATATTTATCACGAAATCACGTTTCCTTGCCGGACGTTTTATCGACCATATCGCTGCTATCTCGCGCGAGTCACCTGCATTATTATTAGATGCGCTAACCGGGCAGCGCCGATAAAACGCGACGAGTTTACGATCGCCTATCCGCGCACCCGCTCCCCGACGTCTACCAAAAAATCTGAATTTCGCAGTAAACCTTTGCCGACGTAATTATAAATAAAAGATACTTTGTCCGACGATAAATCCCATTCGTGACTCGTTCTCGTTATTTTCTCCCGTTTGATTAATTCCCGGGCAGTAAAAGTACCGTAAAAGCGCGACGATTCGACGGGACCGAAATCGCGGTGCTACCGTGTGTCATTCCGACGTACATCGTGACTTTTCCGAGCGAGCTTTCGTCGGTAAAAGAAAGTAGGAAGAAGAATAAAGTCGTAATTTTAACGGAGAGCGCGGCTCGCATTTCGATGTCGGCTCAGATCTCGGGGTTCCCCACGGCTCTCCCACATTTTTATCGCTATGTCGGGATATGTTGTCCGGCTAGGACGAAGACGTTAACTATCCCCGAAGCGAATATTTCTAATTGCTGGCCGACCCTCCCGCCGGGAAAGCGCGCGCTTACATAAAACGTTTATTATCCCGATATTTAGAGTTCGGCTGCCAATGGCGAACCGTAGAGGCGATCGTAACACGGATTTCGGAGCGTCCGTCCGTCGAACCTATCTTCGTTTTCTTTCACCCGTCCGGAGTTATTAATCGCGCTTACGAAACACCCGTCGCGTTTACTTTTATTGAGACATAAAATCCGTACTTATATACCAGAGGAAAACGTTAATCCACTTCGGTACTCTATCAACGGGCGGGGAGTCGTTAAAGATGCATCGCGTCGCGTAGGAAGTCGTCGTTAGTGAGTTTCGCCCGGCGCACGCATACGCTTTCAGCGTATCGGGTTTAATTAAATTAAGACCGGGAGGCGTTAGAAGTGGTAGGTCACGAGTAACGCTCGCTGCAGCCTGCCGGAAGGCACAAAGAGGTCTCGGCACAATGCCGCGATTGTTTCGATCGTCGGGACTCGTTACCATGTCTCTCGTCGCTCGTAAATCGTTTCGTTCCTTTTGGCCCTACCGCGTACCTACGCCGCCGCCATATACGAAAAAGACGGTCGACGCCGAGAGAAGAGTGTCAGCTGTAACTTTTATCGGTTATAAAAGCTCGCGATATTATGCCGAGCCGGAGTAAATACGTTTACGCCGTCTTTCGCCCTCGACGGAATCCCTCTGCCTTATCAATCTAATACGTTTCATATTTTACGGTTCCCCTGTCCGACTGCGCCTCGTGCTCTGCGTCAAACCTAGCGGGGATCAATCAATTTTCCGAGAAGCGATTCACGCGGGTCGATGCACTTCGATACAAAAAAACGCGGCCGCTTCCTCGACGCGTGTTACAGAAGTTCGTCACGACAGCCCGTGGAAATGAACGTCGCGCCGAGGGCGTCCTAGGCGACGATTACGGTGTCGCCCCGAGTGTTACGGTCGTCACAACGTTTCAAAGTGTAACAACGATCATGATCATTATCGTAATAAGCGCCGGGGGTAGAGGCCTTGATAGTCGAAACGACTGTTATTACGGAACGCGAGAAGAGAAATAAATAAATATGTAATACCCCATCGTAAAGCTCGAACGTAGACGCGCGCGGCAGCGCCAGATTTCTATGCAATTTCGTCTGATACGCGCGCGCAGACGGCCAATAAATAGGAGGACAGGTTCGGCCGCATCGGTACGGGCAATTGCGTCCAGGTGGTCGTACTGTTATGACGTAATAATCCAAAGCAAGCCACCCCTAATTCACGGGCTCGGCCGTGGCCCGTTCGTAGCACGTCGTAGTACCCGGGCCCTGGCTGCCAGCAGGTCGATGCATGCGAATGTGCACGTGCATCCTGCGGTGCACGCGTTGATGATCCGCGTCCCCGCGCACCTGACGCCCGTTAACGTCCACTAGGCGCGATCTAGATATCCGATACCGATTCGCGGAGTCTGCGCGATCCCGACTTAATTACTCGAGAGAGACCGAATCGAGCGGTGTGCGGCAAGAAGTCGGCGTTGCCTCTCTGATCGAAAGGGCGGAGGCGAGGAAATTACGTTGACCTGGTTCGCGAAAATCGTTCGACGACTTACCGGCGGTTTGTGGGCGGACGTGCGAGAACGGTATCGAAAACGTAATCCGAACAAAGAGAATTGGAGGACCGAGCGCGCGATAAATCATCTACCGCGACCTATAGCCTCCAGGGGCGTTCTCTGTTACAAGAGACGGTAATCACCGGGCACACCGGCATCGTTTTTTTTCTCGCGCTAGATACACGGTTTAGAACGCAATCGGCGTCACTCGTGCGGGACCGCGAGCTGGCACAATCGCGATCGAATCGATCGATCCGATAGTATCTACGGAAGCTTGGAGAAACGCCCGACCACGGCCAATCAATATTATCGTTTACCAGTTCACAGGCGCAGGTATATACTTTCTATTTCCTTAACGAGTAAACGCACACCTGTATCGAGCCGCCTTCCGGGCACGCGTATAATCCTGAGTTCGCGCGTCGAGACCGTAAGAATATCTAAGTACGAAAGGAGATGCGATTCGTTCCGTTCACCTCGAGGCGGATAATGGCTAGAATTATTACTAGATTTTGTAATTGGGATTTAAAATCGTAATACCTGTTTCACGATTATTCGATACCCAAGTCTCGGGGAACGTACGTCGGTAAAATTTCTAGCAACGCGTATCAAGGCCAGTGAACTTGCTACTTGAACCTAGAGCCGGACTCTGTGGTTTTTGTGGTCGCTCAGATTTTATAACGTTTCTTCGACCCGAGCCCTCCCTCCCGATTCGTTTTACGTTGCTCTTATTAGCGACAGAGTTGTACACACCGTAATGATAACTCGCGTTGATTTCCTGGTGCGGTCAGCACGGCACGAGCCCCGCGCCGCGAGCCTGTTCGCGGTTAATGGACGATACGAAACAAAGAAACGAGGAACGAAGAAGACGACACGCCTTGGCCACGGGGCGAAATCTTCCGAGAACCGATTACGATTAACGCGCGCGCGAAACTCGGAAGCTTCGAGCTGCGAGAGCACCGTTTTGCTGCCCGCTCGAGAGTGGCCACCCATAATAATTATCGTCGCTGGTAAGTAATAACCGGGAGAGAGAAGCCAAACAAGAAAATATCTGGGTTGTCGCGGAGTTCCTTTTTCTCCCCTACCGAATCATCTTGCTCGTCGCGAATTTTTTCCAACGAGTTTACGCCCGAGTTAGAACCGCGTAGCAAGTATTCACCGCGAACCCCGACCACGTGTAATTATCAAGTAATTGTACACTGCACCGCGGTAATAAATTTTATGCGTTTTGTAAACGCTGATTAAGTTATTCAATTTAATAGCAACGTATCTGTCCAGTAAGAAAAATAATAAGTTTGCAGCGTTTCACATGAAAACATGTGTTCGCGCATAAAAACATTATATACAAATATAAAGACGTAATAAACATATTAAAAAACAGGTATCAAGACATAATAAGCGTAGTAAAAAGACGGATATAAACACATAATAAACATAGTAAAGAAGTATCAGTCCTGTAAGAAACATAATAAGTTTGCAGCGTTTCACATGGAAACATGTGCTCGCGCATAAAAACATTACATACAAATATAAAGACATGATAAACATATTAAAAAACAAATATCAAGACATAATAGACATAGTAAAAAGACAGATATAAACACATAATAAACATAGTCAAAATACAGGTATACACATGACAAAATATGATGCATGCACAATAAAAATTGAAGGTCTGAGAGTCTGAGCATCGTTTCGAATGCGTTCGAGCGTTGGAATATTTAACAGAGGCCTTTCTCTCCTCCGGCGATTCCTTTCCCAGTGCGCTTCATTTACCCGAACGTTACGCCCCTTCGGGAGAAGAAAAAAAGAAGAGAATTTTCATGGCTGGGGTGAAGAGAGAAATTTTCGCGAAATCTTCCGACGCCTCATTTGATCCTGCCTCACGGTTCGACGTACCGTGCACTGCCGCGACTCGACAGTTCAAACGATTTAAACATCGCCGATAAATTCGGCCATTGCCTCGAAAATCGCTATCATCCACTCCTCGAATAAGAAGTAAATGGAGTATTTTACTATTGCTCCTTTATTCCCTTTTACCTCTTTCTTTTTCGCTTCGAATAAAATACCGAACGACGTTTTATGCCTCGGTCTTTACAATTGCGCAGGGACGTATCTTTAAGGAAAGTTAATACCGCGGTCGCAGAACTGAACATATTTGACTTCCCTGTCGCCGAGTCGTTCCTGACAAAGCGCACCTTATTACGAAGCGCGGAATGGAAAATGTGCATTCAGAGGGAAAGTAGACTCACGAGAAATAATCGGTAATACCCGTCGGTTAAAGAAGGCGAAGTGCTGAATAAGGGGTTGCCTTGGCTCGACTCAAAAGGATCGGTACACCCGAAGCCTACAGAGGAACTTGAAATATACGTATATATCTGCTCTCCGTTCTTTACGATATAAAAGACTATAAAACCCTTCATTCTTTCTACTACCCCTGCGAGCACCGCGAATGACTGATCTTTTGCCCAAAGCGTCGTCGATGCTCCGCCGTAATTAACGATTACAAAGTATTTGGTAGAGATGATTATCAGACTGTGCCGGATCCAGCGGCGTTCTCACTCCATAACATCCGCCACTTTGATGTCCCGACCGTCTCTTGTTTTCTGCTCCATTGTACCGACTCTTACAACCACACGCCGCGCCGCCGGGGTGGCTGCCGCACCGTGTGCTCTACCCCGTTTCCACATCGGTGTAAGTACGTATGCACGCGCGCGCGTGGATCTCTTGCCCGTCGTCGTCGTTGCCCACCGCGGCCACGAGCTCCGGCATCAAAACTCGACGTCGATGAAGCGCGGAATTGCGAACTCCTACCGGCATTGTCGGCGGTACGACGTTTTAATTGGCGATCCCCGATCGAGCGCTCCTCCACATCAAAAATGAACTATCGCCGTGATACGCGCGTTTACACCGACGATAAAGATGTATTCCGCGTAGTTAACCCTCTCGTTCACGGTCGGCGTGCACTCGAGGGTTATCGAATATCTTCTATGGAATTACGTGCACTCCGGCATTTAGCGAGAGAAGATTGGCCAAGCAGTACGTATCGCGACGCTTAATACCCGGCTGGTGCTTTTAAGCGATACGATAAGTTTTCCGTCGCGTCGCTAATACGGCTGTATGACAGGCTACAAATTATCCGGACACGCGCTTTCTTTTTCTCCTCTTCCCGCCTCCGTTAACGGAGAGTACGCGTTTCGTTTTCTCGATGAAAAACATGGAACTCCAATCTCGTTTCTCGCGCGAGGCCGAAACCGATCGTTCGATCGAAACCTGCTTCGAGCCGTGACGCGACGTTTAATGGAGCGGCATTAATTAACTCAATAACCTCGAGCCTCTAACGAAATTGGTTCGTCTAACACTGGGACGTTACCGTTAAGTAAATAAAAAGGTCGTGGAACTTTTATTGCGAGGATGCTACCGTTTAGATTCTGAGGAGCGAATAGGTTACACCGTGAGTCGTAAGCGCTGACGAAGTTAATGACGTGTCGGAGTCGTAATGCCGTATCATCGTCCGAAGACGAGGTGTATAAAGCATATGTTTTAAAGGTTCCCGTGTAATCGAGAAGCGCAGTAAACGGACACAATGGCCACGACGTAGGGCCATTAAAGAGGCGCGATTAAATTTAATTATGAAATTTTACGATTATTTGGGGCGCGACCGGGTCGAATATCCTTGCGACCACCGCGGGACGACCGCAAGGGCGCAAAAAAGCGCAGGGGTTCGTAGAAGCAAAAAACCGAATTAGAATTTTCTTCGTAGCATAAAACCGCTAATAAAACTATAAATCCGTCAGACGGTATTTTCGTATTGTTCGCCGTAACGTCGGGACATAAACCCGTCGCATAAACTTTCGATTTCCCATAAACAGCATTAAACATCCTTTCTTCCCCAAGTGTTGCAAACGAACCGAATTGTCGCCCGCCTCGGACCTCTAAAGCGTAATTTTCTAATTTGATCGTCCTATTTTTCGCGCGATAACGGCAAGAAAAACTTAACGAACGAACGTTAACTCTGTCACGGTGAATTTCGACCCGTAAAACGGAACCGTGCGCCGCGTTAACTGCCACAATTAAATGAGCGGACCGTTTGCTCGGGCTTAATCGTTTTTATCATCGCAACCCAACCGCGTGTACGCTTTTATGCTCGCTCATCAAAATCCAAGTCGAACCGGTAGTGCCCGTAGGTCGCGCGTAGGCTTTGTTTCCGATGCGCGTGGGTCAACGTTCAAAATGTGCCGCATAAACCGAAGGCTTAATAAAGCCCGGAATCCCGACTATTCCGCTCGTTGTCGACATTCCGTATTGGATGAGCGACCGTTTACAACCTTTCGGCGATTCTACGAGTCTCGTTCCGCGACAACGAGACCGGGAGAGATAGAGTGGAACCGATGATGGAACGGGAACGATTTAACGAAATGAAAAAACAGTGCGTTTAATGATAGGTCCGAAACAACGAGAGGCAGCCAGGTCTCTTTTAGCAATAAACCAGGCCCGACTTTATTGACCGGAAGAACCCGAACGATTTGGACAGTTGGACGTTTGACCGACGAATTTCCGGTTTATAAGCGAGCCTGCTCGTCGTAACGCCGCGCCGTTAACGATTAACGATTCATTTAGGAACGTTTAGTGCGACGAACGAGGGTTCCAAACGTTATGTGACTCGCTACGATAAGGGAAACCTTTCTTCGTAATGGCAAGTTTGAATATTACGCTTACAGGGTTCTACAAATTGCGAGGATCAAATGGATACATCGCTTTCTCATAAAAAGTTGTTGGGCGAACGATCACTGCCACGTCAAATAATAATTAGCACTAAGCTCCTATTGCATATTGGTGCAAGCTGGTATGCTTCGAATTTCGAGGATGATGTATATCTTTCTCGCCTTTCACGATCAAATACGAATTTATTCCCGCACATATTATTCCCGTTATGCCCGAAAATTAGATTCGGTTGTGAACGATCCTGTACAGGCTAANATACATCGCTTTCTCATAAAAAGTTGTTGGGCGAACGATCACTGCCACGTCAAATAATAATTAGCACTAAGCTCCTATTGCATATTGGTGCAAGCTGGTATGCTTCGAATTTCGAGGATGATGTATATCTTTCTCGCCTTTCACGATCAAATACGAATTTATTCCCGCACATATTATTCCCGTTATGCCCGAAAATTAGATTCGGTTGTGAACGATCCTGTACAGGCTAACGCCACCGTTGTAATTCACGTCATTCCGAAGTTAGTGACGCGTTAAACATACCGAAACGCATCTACCGAACGGGAGACAATTCGTCGTCTCGTTAATGTCATCGAGCGAGGTCGTATAACTTGCTCTACTGTGAAATTAAACCGGGAATCGATTAACGCAGGGACGCTCAAATTAATACATCGACGAAAGACGAAACTGTTTCGCACGTAAAGATAATAAAACAAGCGAGATTGGATGTTCCGAACGAGATTCACGTGTCTCAGAGAGCGTATTCCCTTGGATAATAAAAATAGAAATCGGAAGTACGCATAAAAGAAAAGAAAGCGGTTAAGCACTTTAAGCAAAGAAGTTTTCGCGTTAAAAAAACGGCAGGTATGCAACCGAGCTCGTAATCGACTAAAAGCAACTGCGTAGTTTCAGTCCATTTCTTAAAGGAGCATTTTCGAGAAACGATACGAACGTCGAGCATTCCGAGAACGATACACACGACATTCTTAAGGGACAACTAAAACCGTTCGCTGGTAGCTCAAATCTCGTGCATTTAGCATTCCGTTATTTTTTCGCGATTCACGGATACGGCCGCGTATGCACGCGTGAATACTTAATGCGAGCGAATCGTATCACGGCCCGCGTAACAGCACGACAGCGATCTTTTAAACCGGTGACGACGGTGCCCATCAACGGGCGAACCTTTTTCTTCGAACGTTAATCCGCATGGGGCACATGGACGTTTATACGAGAGCATTATCGAGGCTAGGCCGCTTATGGTTCCTCTTAACACCTTTCATAGTTGGCATGCCCCTGCTCTTAAAGCGATTGCCAGTAAGTACTTTGTCTAAGTACGCTCGCAACAGGATATAAACGTTGCAGATATCGTCGTTTGCCATGTTACTTCTCTACCTGTTTCGCTTTTTTACCCGTTGACCCATTTACCAGTTTCGACGAACCAATATCGTTATTGCTCTCTTTAACAGAAATTAATTAGAAACGAAAGAGTATATATTCATAAGTCGAGTACACATAAATTTAAACGAGACGCGAGACACTTTAAAGAATATGTTAGTCGGTAGATGAATGTTCACCGTAAATCACATGAACAAATATTTTTTTAACGCAAAGGTACGTAACGCCGAGAGTTCAATTATTCAACATGACGGTGGAAATCAATTTCCGTTTGAACGATCCACGATCCCTAACAATGACACACGGAGAGAGGGAGGAAAGGCTCTTTCCACGGCAGTTCGCAGCCTCTACCTCTGTCCGCGTGCTCCTTCTTTATTTGCCTCTGCTCCCCGGCGAGCAGAGGGAACAGAGTAACCCAGCCATAAATATCCCGTAGGGCAATTAACCCTTTGAGAACTTTGAAGCTTTGACGATTTTAATAATCTTAAAAGACACCCAGGCCTCGTGATTAGTGTTCCCGTCGGCGGATGCAATCGACAGTGTTTCTCCGCGTATTCCGCCGATGCTCAGCTCGGTACGAGTACATCACAAAGTTCCGCGTATTGTCACGTTATAATGAGACACCGAGATGCACAGACCCGAGTAAAAAACGGAATGGAAGCTCAAACAACTTCCAATTAATCTCAGGGTAACAAATTTCTTTAATGTGCATCGAAAAAGCTTTTAGTGTTCTGTAACTCTCGTTTTCTAAGCATTTGTCTAATGTACATATTTCTACGTTCATATTTCAAAAAAAGAACAATGTTCCTCGTGTCAATATATCAATGAAACACAGAAATGCACAGATACGAATAAAAATTGAAATAGAAGCTCGAGCGACTTTGTGATCTCAGAAACCTTCATACACGTTAACAAAATTGTATTGGAAGGAATGCTTCACATCGCGAAAAAAGGAAACGTATTGAAGCAAACCATGAGAATTGTGACCACTTACCTTGTTCAATGTCATCGACGTTGTCGTCCTCTCGTTCTCGGGAAACACCTGAAGACGACGGGGAGGATGCCCAATTCCCAATGTTGAACTTTTGCCGCGAACGGTACAGCCAGGAAGGTGGTGTGGCACTTTGAAGTATCGGCATAAAAGCAGTCCCTAGTGGTACGACAGAACAATGAGCGGTGAACATGAAACGACCCTTACTAGCCAATAACACACGTGGATTATTTCAAAAAGCTAATTTTTCTCCGCGAACGTGCATAAAGTCAAAGGATTACATATATGCATCAGACATTCCCGTCTTCTAGAACACCCAACGCACTTGCATACGTTTACTTTTATACCTACCATTTCCAGTTTGCGAACACGAAAAATCCACTTACACAATATTAATTCGACGTTTTGAAAGTTCGCAGGCAGACGAGGATAATTAAATGATTAATAAAACTCGTTACTTACTTAATATTCGACAANGCTATTACGCAAAACAGTTTAAACGCACGTGATTGGCTGGTCGACTTTGCATAAACAATCAGATATGACTTTGATCGATTTATCGTATATAAAATCGATTTCTTATTATATTNCGGTGAACACAAAATGGCGTCCTTTAGCTATTACGCAAAACAGCTTAAACGCACGTGATTGGCTGGTCGACTTTGCATAAGCAATCAAATATGACTTTGATCGATTTATCGTATATAAAATCGATTTCTTATTATATTGCTTTCCAATATTCTTAATTTATTATTTAAACAATTATTTACACTCGCTTTATTAATTGTTTCGTCGAGAAATAATTTATTCAATGATCTTATTACGTGTACTGTACAAGAGGAGCCAATCATCTTTAAAAAGGCGCTGATCGACCAACTTGAGCGGTCGATATTGTAGAATCGAATCATGTAAACAGCTAAACAGTTATGGCGTTGGTCACAGTGCTATGGTTTCGCGGTTAAAAATGTCACTTGTTAAGCTTAATTAAGGTTGTAAGTGAATGTTTCGAAGTTTTACCGTGTATATCGAAAGCTATGCATGTGAAAAACGTTTACAAAGTGCAGTGATTGTGTCGGGAATGAGCAAGGGCTTGCAACGAACGACTCAGACAACTATTCCATCCAGGCGATAATGCGTAGTAAGTCGAACACGTTTCGTGGATATTTCTAATCTTAACGTCGTTATACAAAGCTCTCCGTTCATTTTCCATTGCTAGTTTATCGTACGTTTATTTCTTGATAACCTAATCTGACAGTCAAGTTCTCGCGGAAGACGTACGCGAAAACCATGACACGATGTAAAAAACCATAGTTTACGTGAATCCTTTGTTTTCAGGGAAAAGTATTGTGATCTCAGTGAATGCCTTCTAATGAAAGACGCAATACTAGGGTTCCCTCTTTCCCATTAAACAGTGGAAAATCGGCATTAATCACGCGATCGACTTTACATGTGNTTGCTCGTTTATCGTACGTTTATTTCTTGATAACCTAATCTGACAGCCAAGCTCTCGCGGAAGACGTACGCGAAAACCATGACACGATGTAAAAAACCATAGTTTACGTGAATCCTTTGTTTTCAGGGAAAAGTATTGTGATCTCAGTGAATGCCTTCTAATGAAAGACGCAATACTAGGGTTCCCTCTTTCCCATTAAACAGTGGAAAATCGGCATTAATCACGCGATCGACTTTACATGTGCAACAGGGATCGTTCAAATTTCGACGTCGGTTATTTCTACCGAAACAATTTCGGAATAAATAGCTTGGGTTTAACCAGCTGCGGGGTGTTCGGTCTTTTGAAGAGCAGTCGAGTTTGACGTATGTTAACCTAAATTCAGACGACCGCGATGTGTCCAGCATCTGTTTTCGGGGGTGTTCGGTTTACATTCTGGAACACGTGTGCTTATGAGGGAATGGGTTTCAACTAATCACTCGCCTGTTTCATTATTGACCGTGCGTTAAACGTCTTAATAAGTAAGCATGAAACGAGCATCTCGTCGACGTAGTCTTCCTTTAAATAATGTATAAAATTATTAGACGTACTCCCGGCTGACTTCGTGAGACAAATTACGGTGTGCGAGGAGCACGAACGCGAGGAAATTTGCGAGCAATCGTGACGGAAGTGAAGAGAAAAGTTTCGACTACTTAAAATATCGAGTGTTCTCCCAAGAAGTTCTCAAAGTGACGGAGAATGATTACGTTAATGACACGACGGAGCACGCCTTAACGACGGGATAGGTGCAGACTGGTACGACATCGGTGGCACGCGATCCCGACATCAACCACGACATCAGAGCCTTACCCCGTATAAGCAAGTACACCAACAACGACTACTATAACGATACGTGGCCACTTCCAGGGGAGTTACCGTTTTTTTTACAACGCGAAATATAGTCGAGACAGTGGGATTCGGTTTTATTACGGCCGCGACGCGTGTCTGTGTTGACTTATCGGCGACGGGCCACACGAACGTATCGCGTATACAATGCACGCTTGTTATATCGGCGAAGTACCGTGGATGATACGCGTATAAATCCGCGGAACACCGTGTTAAGTGTTAAAGCGACTAATGGAAACGGGTCGTTGGACTTCCTCGGAAAGGTGGTTATCAGCCCGGCCAAGGAACGAGCGAAGTACATCTGCGTATTCACCGTTTCGGTAAGTGCCTTGAATCATAATTATTTCAATCGTATTCTCGCGAGGAGAAATATGGGTCGCTTAAATATTAAATGGAAAGATGAAATAGCGCTACTTTCTTATTGTTAGATTTAGAATAATGTTGTATTTCGTGAATTTATTCTTTGTTAGGAACAGTAAACAACTAGCACAGAGACTATAGTTTTATTCCGAATAAAAGTACGGAAATAAAGTACACTGAATTGAGGAAAAGCAAGCAGAGAAGATAGCGAATCTATATCTAACTTAAATACAAATATGCTTGATACACTACAATAACCAGTCGATACATCCCACAGAACGGTTAAGCCTCTCGCCACATGGCTCCGAGGAGAAGGGTCTGATTTATGACACCCTCAAGTGTTTCGCACGTTGTCGTAGCTCGTAGTATTATTTTACTTCTTTTAGTTCGTCTTTCATTCTCTTACACATGAGAAAGGATGAAACGATTTCTGCCTGAACACGAGTTTCACGAATGCGTTATTTCCTTAAATGGATCATTAGTCAACCCTCGGAACAACGAGGGTGAATAATGATTGCATTATTCAAATCGTCCTTCGTCTTTTACAACTTCCGTAATTTTTCTTTGATTTCATACGGAAGTACATTAATACTAGGCGAATTAGTTTTAATAAATAGCTAATTACGATTATATGATTCGCTTGTTATTATATGCATATTGTAGTTTTAGGCATTTCTATATTATATCAGATTTGCGTGTGTTTAGTATAAGTTATAATTGTAATATCGTTTATTAATCATTTATGAAATGTGCCGTGGGGCTTATATACCGTGAATAGGAATAGCTACTTCAAGTACGCTAGGTTGGCCGAGCGGTCTAAGGCGCCAGATTTAAGCTCTGGTTCCCGTATGGGAGCGTGGGTTCGAACCCCACACTTAGCAAATTCTTTTTATTTTTTAATTTCTTCTAAAAAAGATCGACATCGTTTAGTGCTGTACTTGTCTAAAGAGATCTGTTGAAATTATTCGATTAGGAAATGAAATGTAACCACGCGTTTCACAAGTCGTACATCTCGCATCGGATTTGAAACGAGTATCTACGTTCAAGAATAATGGTTTGGTTAACAAATCATTAATTAAACTTCGGCTGGAAGCTGATTTGCAATTACGGGGTATCTCTGCGAAGAGATAAATGATCGGAGCTTTCGTCGAATTCGAAGTGACTCCGGAGTCTGGTAACTGATGGCAGCGATAATTGAGCCGAGTATAAATGACTTGATGAATAGTCATAGACAATTAGGGGGTCGAGATAAGGCAGCAAACCGTGCATAGCAGCTATAGCCAGTTAATCCCGCTTCGGAGTCACAAGCGTATTTACATAACCGTACGAATGAGTTGCTCGCCGTCGTTTCCGTCGTTCGTATCCGTCGAAACGAACGTAGCCCCTACGAACTTTTATACATATCGCGTCCTGGTGTTTTATCGACGTTTCCGAGTTTCGGGAACAGTTTCGTTTGAATCGTCGTATACCAGGAAGAAAAAAAGCCGATTAAATCGGATTACCGAACCGGTGGGCCAGCCCCGTTCCCAGAAGACCAGGACTCGACACCGTAAAAGTGTCACGAGACCACCCTTTGGAAAGGGGAGGCCGCGGTAGAAGAAAGGCAACACCGAGAGTCGCTCGTTGAAATGCTTGTCACAACAATTTCACTAAAAAAGCACAACTCCTGCGTGCCCGAGAGCACAATGAACCCGGGACACTTGTAATTTCATTCCGCCGCATCTGTTGTCATTCTCACGTTACCGCGCGGATCTCCTCGACTTTCTTCGTCGGTTGCGCGATCGCAGGACCGCGAGCAGGGAGAAAGAGAGGCGGCCGCGTTGAAAGAGAAGGGAAAAAAATGAGACACGCGTATTTCAAGCAACCCTTGCGCGAACGATGCACAATGGAGCCTCGAAGGACCCCCGTAGCCGAGGGGTGCCGTTCCTGTCGATACTGTGGTCGACGCATAAAGGGTCTGCTATGAAAAAGAAAGGGAGCGAACGGCAGGGGGGAAGGGCGCAGCAGGGTAGGTGTCCGCGAATCGGGGTACTTCGCATTATTTTTTTCCTGTTGCCGTCCTGGCTCTCCGACTCTTCCTCCTCGCCGTCCGACCACTTTGCATCATGTAATTTGAATTATCAGAATCGGGAGACTGCTCCTTTACCGAAATCTCTACTGGTGTCACGATAATTCGATTTCGACACGTCCAAGCGTGAAAGTAAGGAAGAAAGAAATTGGAAAACAAGTCGAAAGCGTTCGCGTAAAACCCCCGCCGGATCGAAGAGGGAAATCGCATTTATAATGCTTACGCATTTCAAGCCTGACGTCCCGTGAAATCGCGTTATCCGGATTCGGAATATTAAATTCATCTCCGTCTTCCCAGACAATCGCTCCGCGTTATCGTCACCACGATCGAACGTTAAAAACGTGATTCCTTTTATATCCGACAGGATTTCGACTCGTTTCGGTGACCGCGACACCGGTTACAATGTTGTTGAAAATTTGTACGCCCGTTCGTCAACCGTCGCGTTTCGCCGACAGTTTTTTTTAATAACAATGGGAACGCTTGTAAATCGTAAATCGAGTGTCAGACGCGAGGGACTGCGGTTGACGCGGACAATTTCGCGATATCACGAAGATGAGGCAAAAATTAATCAAGCGAGAACCATAAATAACGGATTCGCGGCGCGCGCGTTCGGACAATGGATGACAAATCGTGCGCGAAAGCAAAACAAACCGAGGACTAGATTGAGCTCGCCGCTACTTATTCGCCATTGTCATCGATACGGCCGAGCCGAGCCAAGACCGGTCGGGACATAATCTCTACGGTCAAGAAAAATGAACTTTTCCTTTGAGCGAGTACGACCCTCCGCTCGTCGGCGATGGCCTCACCCTCCCTGTTCTCTGTTTCGTCGGCAATAATCTCGAGCGTTGGTCGCATGGTTGCACCATTCCCGGGTATACCTACGTCTTAAAGCGAGAACCGGCTTGATCTCCGCGTAAGGTTATCAGAAGGTACGCGTAAGCATAAACAAGGGGCGGGTAGGCGGTCGCGGGGATGGGCCGTCTTTGTGCGGAAGGGAAGATCGGATCGGGGCAGCGTTAAAAAAAAGAAGAAAAGAATGGTCGTCTTAAGAGCAGGACGCCGTGGCAATCGTAAATGTTTAATATCGTGATTAAAGGCGCTGGCGCCTCTCATTATTATTTCAGTCTGGAGGACATTTCGCCCACAGTTCCTCTTCTTGCTTCGCGTCACCGCGTTTCTTTTCAATTCTCACTTTCCTTCGTCGGCTTAAAAATCCTCCGTGCAAATTAGCCGCCTAAATATTTAAAGCTTACCCTACCCCGAGACCGTTCACCGCCGCTGCGCACGGCTCGAACACACAGCTACTCGGGGATGGCAGACTCCTCCGCGTAGAANCGGGTAGGCGGTCGCGGGGATGGGCCGTCTTTGTGCGGAAGGGAAGATCGGATCGGGGCAGCGTTAAAAAAAAGAAGAAAAGGATGGTCGTCTTAAGAGCAGGACGCCGTGGCAATCGTAAATGTTTAATATCGTGATTAAAGGCGCTGGCGCCTCTCATTATTATTTCAGTCTGGAGGACATTTCGCCCACAGTTCCTCTTCTTGCTTCGCGTCACCGCGTTTCTTTTCAATTCTCACTTTCCTTCGTCGGCTTAAAAATCCTCCGTGCAAATTAGCCGCCTAAATATTTAAAGCTTACCCTACCCCGAGACCGTTCACCGCCGCTGCGCACGGCTCGAACACACAGCTACTCGGGGATGGCAGACTCCTCCGCGTAGAAGAAAAAATCAAAACGAGAAAAAAGGAGGAAGAACAAAATAGAGGAAAAAAGGAAAAGGACGAGGGGACGGGGAGAAAAGCGGGAATACAAAAACAAGCGTCTGCGGGCCGAGTCATTGTCCCGGGCATGGAGGCAGGCGTGATCTCTTCCATCTGATGGATTTCTGCTGCAGTCACCTCTAACCACTTCGCTCGTCACTTCCCGTTGCGCTCCGTTCCATTGGACACCCGACTGACTTTTTGTTTTAAATCCTTTTCCTCTCTACGGCGCGTCCTCCTCCATTCAGCCGAGGCTTCAACAGCCTCGCACCCTCCCTTTCGTCGACGCGAACACAGGAAAACACCGGGGCGAGGGCATCGAATTAACGCGTAATTTCTTCGAGGAGACTTATCACGCGAAGTGGAGACACCTACGTGACGCGAATTCCCTCGCCGCCAGCAGAGAGAGCGGCGGATTCGCGGCGAGATCTCGAAATCGAGGGACGAGCCTCGGGATCCTTGTCTCGTTCAATTGGAATTTAAATTCAGCCGGAAGTTTGGAGCTCCGGGAAGAGGCGTCCCGAATCGAAGGACGCTTTTATGCGGATCCATGCGCCTCGGACACCGGCGCGGCGGCGGATATTCGTAAATAAAATTTTCGCGAGGGTGACAAAATGGTCACACGCTCCAGTGCTGACCCCATCGGGGTCAAAACTCGATATCTATGCGACGTGATTTTCTTCCTTTTTTTATGTCGTTTTCACGTAGTTACGCCGCGGCTCGGGGACAGAATAAAATAGATACAGGATTGTCGGACGGAATATTATAACGGTCCACTGACAGGGGACACGCTCCTTTCCCTCTTCTGGGAATAATGCGCGCGGAATGCCGACTGATTTAGGCGACTCTATTAGATTTGTTCTGGAATCTCTCTGTCCGAGATCCGACGTCTCGAGATACGAGCGGACCGTCGATCGTCCACTGGTGTAAAATAGATTTACGCAACTGTGTGGAGACGGTGCGGGTTCGATTAATTTGCATCGGGATAATGGCTCGTTGGAACAATGGAAAAAAGAAACTCGCTGGGACAGCCGCCGGTATCTTTTTTCGCGATCGACCGTGTCTTTTCCCTCTTGCCTAGGCGACTGCCGCGGCAGCATTTAAACGGTCACGTTTACCTCCGATCAATCAAGGCCTTTATCCCCGCATCGTGTGTTTCTTGCATCGTACAACTCATCGGCGGCTCTATTACGTTAGACCCGAGCTATGTTTCTGCCTTACTGCGTCGTTTCTCCGCAATGATTAATTCTCTACGGTTCGCGACGCGTACCCCGCGGGAGAAAGAAAGAGAGCGGGGAGAAAAAAACGACGAGGAGACACGGAAAAAATAGCCTGTCACGGTGTATCTCACGCGATTATTCTCATCGCGTTTTTCGTCGCGGACAGATACCCTACCGATGAACACGGCAATTCAAATTGATACCATCTTCACCGCGCTTTTCACTCGGTTATACGAAACTTTGCATATGACGAATCGAAGACCATTACCATTCAATCTCCTTCGCTCGGCTTCGTTTGCATCCTATCATCTCCCCGACGCCTCTCGCGTTACATATTTACATACACCGGTGGCAGTCGTTTTCTTTCGCATCTTTTTTCCATCGATTCTTTTCGCTTAGTCTCGCGAGCGTTCCGCGTTCGACTATGTCGTTAATCGTTCTACACGTGTGTGCAATCGCCGAGTCGTGCACGTGGCTAAGTGCGCAGTTATTGCACATTTCGAGGCACGCTTCTATACAGGCGAATGTAGTTGTTATCCGCGCGTAAGCTAACAAAGGAACAATATTTGCAGGCAGTTGTCAAGTAACAGGATTGATCGCGTAAAAGTAATTTATGGTTTCAGACTGAAATTATGTATNTGATTTTTTAATAGTTTATATATTTCATTGTATATAATATAAAATAGGTATCGATTTGAAGCCGCATATTAAGATGCTTCTCCACTGCGTGTATGTTGAAATAGTCTAATACTTTATACGTGGTAGAGATCATAGATCCTGGATCGATTATCCTTAGATCCTTGACAGATCAACTTTCTTTGCTCAATTTTCATTTCCTCTGACCGACTGTGTTACAGGCAATACGGTGAGTGTCGGTATTCTCGCTCAATCTGTTTGATCGATACGGTCAGCGATCTTATCCAGAATAGTTTTCCATTATTTACAGGCGTGATTTAATTTTAAAATTCTATTTCATCTGTGTTACTACCAAATATTTTAACGGTCCCATGGTGTAATGGTCAGCACTCTGGACTCTGAATCCAGCGATCCGAGTTCAAATCTCGGTGGGACCTGCCTTTTTAATTATTTTTAACAAAATTTTTGCACATATCATAAGCAGAAGTAACAGTCTTGGCTTTACGCTTGTTCGCACGTTCTGTAACTTTACCTTACACCTTACACGATGGGACCTTACACGTTACAATCCTGTTATTTAGAGAACAGCATTTGGCAGGGTATAACGTACGAATATATATTGTACGAGTGTATATTTAGTTCT
>SMSR01014130.1:0-15374 GCA_019453355.1 Ceratina japonica
AGAATAAAATAGAACGATGGTACTCCTCGAGAATACAACGTAAGTATCTTCGTATTTCTCATTTCAAATAACTTTGCTTTCGAACTTTCGTCCTTGAATTATCAGTAGAATTTAATCAATTTGATTCGAGCATCTGTTGAAATAAAATATTGCAAACTTGACCAGTTTAATTATAATGTTTTCTTTTATTTTTCTCTGTTACAGTTTTTATCTTTATTATTCGTCTCCTGGTGATCGATGATTGATGATCTCTGGTATCCCTCGAGTTTTGTCTGACGTGGTCTTTAACATCCCTTGATTTTTCTGGTGGCAATAGCATCAATGAAGAAATTCATCACTGTGAGTCGCATGCTTTTAAGTTCCTCCGGTCACTCAATCATGCCGCAGGACGAAAGGTCCGAAACGACACGAGTGACTGGTTGTAATTTACATCTGTTGGACGAGCATAGCGACCCTGAGTGTTTGTAATATTATTATAAATCCTCGGGAGTAGTAACAATTTTATATTGTTGTTTGATGTTTCATTTATGTGTCAGTTCAGGTCAGGGCTTCTTGTACTCGCGATTTATTTCATATTAATAAGAACCTGAGAACAAATGTTTTATTGAAAAGTATTGATATTTTTCAATGATTAAATTAATAAGTATTTCGTAATTACATGGTCATGGTACTATGATTCCATTTGATCACGTAAAGTATAGTTGTGAAGTCGGATGTCCTCCGACTTCGTGTCTGAGAAATTCTCAGACTTTTATGAGTATTAAATGCTAGGGTACGTTCTCAGCTTTTAATAAAAGTAAGAAAACGATGTAACATTAATTAGATCTTATTTCTTCGATTTCGTGATACGAAATGATGATACGAAATTATGTATCCATCGTAATACTTCGCGATACCTGACAGTGATACGAAACGATGTATCCATTGTAACATTTCGTTAATTAAAGATGCAATATTATTATGACATATTGCTAGTCGTTTGCATAAAGAAATGGATTATATTTCACGTACAAGAAGGCGATAGGGGTAGATTTCGAAGTCAAAGCTTCCAATATGAGAACTACTTTCCAGTCTTATATAGAAAATTTGCTTTGACGATGGAATCTCCTGAGAACATTTCATATTATTTTACATATTTGTTAGAGATTGAAATTGAGTTTCAATCTCATTCGAGTCTTTGCTTGTTTAATTAAATGAATTAAAATTTGCTTAGAGTCTCTCTTTTTATAAAACACAGTTTTTTTAAATTTAGTATTAATGTTTCATGTAGTCTTTTGAAATCAAATGAAATTAAACTAGAGTTATTTTGATTGAAAGTAGTATACACTAATCCTAATTAAGCATTTTTTAGATCAGGATTTTCAGGTTTAACCCCTTCCGTGTTTACTCGCCTGGATCCCACTCACGTGCCCAGGTGCTACTTGAATCGGGTGACAGGCGATAGGCACGATGAACCTAGTTTATATATATTAATTTATTAATTGTGTGTCGGCGGCTGGTGGATTAGTCTATCGTGCACGACGTAATCTCCGTATTGTGTGTATGTGGTTAGGCTGCGGACTTGCGTCGGTTCTTTACAGTAATATATTTAATATTATACAACTTATCATTAGATAATTATATAATATAGTATACTTAAAGTCTCTCTCAATTATATCCTTAAGCAATTAAATTCTAAAGGAATTTAGAAGTTCTAAAAAAGAAATTCTAAAGGAATTTAATTCCATTTAATTCAAATTATATTAATAAAAATTGCTTCAGCTTTCATATTTTATTCATTTTTCGAGTAACTGCATTTCTATGGTACGAAATAAGGTACCGTGAGATTGCATGTATTTAATTAAAATACTGGCAATAAAACCAGTTCAGTCTATTTACCATTTTCTCCTAACATGTATGAGTACGAGTAACGAATGATTGCACGTATGAAATATAAAGAACAAATCTTTAATATTAATAAAAAATTGATAGATCGTCGGTTTCTTATAATTCGCAATGGTAGCTAATTTCGCCAGCCGATTCCAGCTGATCGGTACGTACAACCTTAGAGTATGATTCTGGTATAAACTCGGGTGTCGGAGACGTCCCGGGACGTTCTCTCTAGTGTAGGCTCTTTGCGCCCGGGTGGTGTCACCTGTGAATGCACGTACCGTCGTGCCTTTTGCTTGTGTTGGTGTGACTGTTTTGCCATTTTTAAATATAGGACGGCTAGGTAGGTAGGTAGTTTACTTCTGAATGTGTGTTTAAATGTAAGTAGGTAGGGCCGGGCAGGTTGGCACGTTCTCACTCGGGTAGGCGCGTTTCCGCCGTGTCCAACCTGTTTCAGGAAATTCGCGTTTGATCAATCGACGGTGAGACGACGGACCAATCCGTTGTCACTTGATTTGTCGATTTTTCGAATGCCCCATTTTGCTCGCGGTCGCGGACGGGTAGGATCGCGCCGCGCGGAACGAAACGCATAGAGTCACGCTCGAGATCAGCACGCATGACCTATGACCTTCGGGTCAGGTCTACGCGTGCTTCTAAAATTCCGCGATTTTTATTTCATTTTTCTAAATTATTTATGATTTCCGATCTGAGGGATCTCGAGCTTAGATTTAAGTTTCAGATGGGGCAAAGCCGCCCGAAGAGAGAAGAGGCCATGTGCCGAAGAGGCCCGGTGCTATGCACCCTCAAGAGGGCAACTATCAATGATTCTGCATTCAGAAATTGTGTTCATACAATTTCTTAAATGCAGAATCATTAGTTACTACTTTGTCGCTATGCTCGTTGTAGTTTTAGTCTGTAAGTCATCGGGCTGGCCATCACTGCCGCCCCAACGTCTTGGGCAATCGCGGTTCCATTTAGCGTTGCGAATTATTCAGACGAGTTGTATTAGAGTGGCGAATCGAGATCACGGTTTGTATTAGAGTTGCGGTTATCCCAGGCCGCGTTTCTTTATTAGTGTTGCGAATTAAAATACCGGTTGTTGAAGTAGAGATGCGATAAGCTTGGTCGTGTTTTGATAGTAGCGTTGCGAATCTAAATCACGCGTTTTTCTGCATTTTTTATACTTGCATTTGCGTTGAATTAGAATAGAACTTTTTTGTAATGAATCAGAGTTTAGTTTTTTACATTTCTCCTTTTGGAATTTGCTTATTAGAGTTCTAGTTTTCAATTTTTCATTCGAGTAGCTTTTCTGATTAATTTTCAATTAGTGTTGCGAAAATGATACTCGCGTTAGAGTTGCGGAAAATAAAAAGCCCAAGAATCTCATTGACATGGTGAGATAATATTTTGCCTCTCTATAATGGTGGTATTTTTATGAAATACTGATATTGACATTATTTTATTATTTATTGTCTGGTCCCTTTAATCTGTTTCAGCTGGTCTGCCATCGAGCGTTTGTCACATGAAATCTTGTCATATGCCAAATATTAATTAACATTTTCTGTTTAAGGTATCTTGGCACCAAGTGAAGAACTACAATTACGGTTTTCAATCAATTCGTTTCAATCAATTTTCTGTTACAGAGTTTGAAATGTTCAAACCTGCAGACTTTATTTTTGGCACTCAATGAAAATGTCACAAGCATAATTTAATACACATTCTGATAGAGTTCCATACGATTTAATTGATAGCTTGACATTTGGGAAAAAGCAAAATGGTGGGCAGTAATAAAAACGATCAGTCTCTCCGCGGTTCCAGCGAGATGAAAATTGTAATAGAGTCCCATTTAGCAGGGTAGGGAAAAATCTAGTCAGAGTGATATTGCATTCCGAATAGTTGGGACCGTAACTCAACGATCCTTAGTCACGGGCCGCGACTATATTCATGCAGATTGGCCGAATTGAATATCGGGATTTAATCCGGGCGGGGTACGGCTCCCTCAATGAGGGAAGTTACCGGTAGGAATTTCAGCGAGAAATCTCGCCGGCGAGGCCCGTCAGCGAGAAGGAGCGTCGGCGTAACGAATTTACGGTATCCTATAACACAACGTCTGCACGCGACTGCCGCGCGTTTCAACAACCACTCTTTGATTATACATTAGTCCTGGCTCCTCTAAGTACTAATTCGGACGAAACTCGGCAATCAGCAATGTAAATTGTAAGGATACCCTAGCGAAATAGAGTAACGTTAATTACCGGGGTTGTGTTTATTCTTCTCATTATGCGAAACATGAAAAGTGATCCTGCACCACCGCCGCCGTCAGACCGGGGATGCACTCTGTCCTCAGTTACGTACTTGCCAGCGAGCTCGTTTCGAAGTCATTAGCCTTCTATAAGTTTACTTTCGAATGTACGTCTGCGAATTCTGCCAACTTCGTTAATGCGCTTGTTTCAAGTGAAACTTATTTAAAAGTTTATTACCGTTTGAGTCGTTTAATGCAGAAGCGATGTAAGCCGAATGAATATTAGATAAAATGATAATGAACGCTGATTCGATTCGCAACGGAACCCCATTATTATTATATAACTTCTCAAGTTTTCTCTCTGTTGATAGATAGTACTCTGGTCACGTTAGCTTCATGACCAGAATTTCCTCGAGAACTAATAACCTCATTTGTACGACATAGTCAATGGCATTAATGCGAGCTTCTTTCAACTGCACTTTGCATGAAAATGGGGGAAATAAATAATCTTCAGAAATAATTCCACGACAGTGGTTTATCTTTTGCTATAGTGAGCCACCCTAGGCTACTATCGAAGGGAGAGACGAATGGGGCTAAGAGGGGGATAGATTTTTAGGTAAACAGTAGTACATTTTTCTAATGACCTGCCGACGTTTCCTATGCTCGTCGAGGTGTGTAACCGCGGTTAGGACGCGGGGCAGCGTGTGCGCGCACACCCCATATAACGCGTGTTCCGCGAAACTTTCCCGTTTGGAAAGTTACCAAAGAGTAAATGGCGACGCCGCTGCGCTGGTTGCGAGTCGCGACCGCGTCGTGCCTTAAAACTTGGCAACTACAGCTTTTAAGAATTTTCACTGTTTCCAGCCGGGTAAAAAATGTACAGCGAGCTCTTAAAATCCAAGGGGGCGATGAGTGTTTAGGGCGACGATGAGTAACTCGCAGCTTGACAATCCATTTTCTACGGAACTTTCGACTCGTTATCGTTAACGGCGTCACTCTCGCCCGTTCCTCTCGAAGTCCTCCGCGAGGAAACGCAGTTTTTAATGAGAGAGAACATATTTCCTGGCATAAACATTTAAAGGATTTTCTTAACATGGAATGTAATTATTTTCGAAATTCGTAAATACCATATTTTACGATGGTGCTTATGCCAAGTTCTTGAGTTGAACCGTGGAGTGGAGCGAGAGAGGGTTACATATTTTCGATTTAAAGAAACGTCGATTGAAACCGAGTGCAGCTTCGGCTGGCAAAGTTTTTTAATCAACGTTGTTCGACAGTGGCGAAGCCGCGAGAAAGCAGTTTTATACAGGGGAAGGAAAACTAGTACAAATTGAACGGAAACCGTGGGTGAAAATGTATCGGCCGCGGAAAGAGATACATAAATCGAGCCAAGAAGTAAAAGCCCCGTGAATAGTTTTCTCTACTTCGAGATATAGAATTGATTCGGTTCGAGGTCGATGCATAAGGCGGGGTTGGGGCCGATCGGGGGATGAAGAAATTCCAGTTGGAAGCCGCGGTTAGTTCCAACAGGTAGCCCCGAAGACGATTACGATTTAAAAGCAATTTCGCTGTCACGGGCTATCATGTCCTCGCGGTTGATTTAGACTCGGGCATTAGTTCCGGGCATAAAATCCGAAACGGCAGTTTTACTATTGGAATCGTCGCGCGACGATCAAAAAATTAGGTTCGACCTGTTATCAACCTGGCAAATGCCTTCTGAAATATGGCCTCGCCCGAGCGTTCGACGACGGGGGTGGGAAACGTAGCGAGAGGAACAAACGCAGACGGCTGTTAGGTCATTTATTTAAACATCTTGAACGTTGTTTCAATATTCGCAGGCATGACGAACGACGTCGAGCTTGCTCGTTGGCACGTTCGGTATCAAATTCGAGAGATAACGCGAGGGGGTTGCCAGGGATGGAGTTGAAATATGTTCCCGTTGCCCGTTCGATCGAGGCGAGCATCCGTCTTCTCATCGATACTCCATAGACCCCGGGCTCTCGTGCACCGACACCGGTTTCCCACTTGGATTATTCTTCCGGCCGGCGTCGTCCCTCCTCGAACCTTGTTCTCTCTAATCTTCCGTTCAATTTGAAATCGACCGATAACCCGATTAGAACTCATCACGAAAACCGATTAATCGACGGACTCCGGTACACCGAAACTCCAAACCGAATACATCTCCGAGTCTCAAACGCCGCTTATATAATCGGAATAATAATAACAATAATAATAATAATAGGGTAAGTGTGCCAATTACTGCGGATGCCCCAAATAATGCGGATTTTTATTAAAATCATTAATTATGAATTTTTTAAACGTATTAGACGAAATAAAAGAAATTCATTGATTATTTTGTTATTTGATAATAATAATTTAAACAAAATAAATAGCAATAATGAAATTTGTAATTACTTTAAGGAGGTTCACCTGTATTTCATCACCTTATAAAACCGACTTATTTAATTTAATGTTCACGTTTTCTTGCGATATAGCTGATTTTCGCGTTCAAAGTTACCTTGTATAAAAATTCGCACTAATTGGCACATTTACCCTAGTTCTCGTGAATTATTCCTTATGCAATTTTTACGATGCTCTCGAGTTGGAAGACTCAAGGATTTTGGATGTTCATACTTTTCGGTGGGAGATTTGGTCGACGGTTTCTCGGGGTCCACCGGACATTCCGACTTCCACGTGAACGCGTTAAGAGCTCCGACTTCTGGCCGTGTCGTCGGCGTGAAAAATCGACGCGGGGCTTATCGCCGAGCCCATATCCAGAGTGGATCCCCCATTGTCGGCGACCGTATCTTCGGTTGACACACCGCTGTCACCAATATCAAGGAGAAATATTACCATCGAACCCCGTTCGCCGCTCCATTTCCACCGATTGGCTCCGACGAGCCGGCGAAAAAAACACTGCTACTGCGTGTGCTCGCTAATGTTCTTTTAATCGTTATCCAGTAACGAAAGAGGAAGATTTATTACGGGTCCTTATCGATCCGCGAGATTAGCAGATGAGACGCGAACGGGAAACTACTCGATGTTCGCGCGCACCCGAACGGCCGCGACTATTTTTCACCGGAACAGAGAAACTGATGTAACCGGAAGAACTTCCAGTGAAAAATTTAACGCGCCCGGCCTGGAACTGCAGTTCCACAGTTTTGATCGAAGCGCGGCGATAACTCACCCCGGATTTACAATCCGTACTTGTTCCGCGGCGAACCGAACAGGGTCACGGGGAAAAACTTCGCCCCCCGAAACGGTTAATCGTAGCGACGACGACGGTTCCGCGGAAAATTGAGGAAACCTGGTCTCGCGGTCGACGATGCTATCGGGCTTCTTTATTCTGGGTAGGATGCAAGTTTGTACAGTGTATTATTGGAACGTAACGTTCGATCAAACGGTTTACATAGGAGAATCCAATTGAGTCGCAGAGGGATCGGGGGGACTTAGCCCGATCCCGGAAATGAAAGTAGACCCTTTGGTTGCAATAAATCATACACTCGATTACCCACGGAGAATCCACTTTGATAAGGATTTCTCTCTGTGTTCCGTGCCTCCCCTAAGCCTGAAGCTTCTCCTCGAGTGGGTTCAAGATCACGGATTCTCTCTAATACCGTGATTAGAGAATTGGTTCGACTGTGTTGAAGCGAGGCACGCATTAATGAATGAAAATATGAGATAGCGCAAATAGAGTTCACTGATCCCTCAATCCTTCATAATATACAGGGTGATCCATTTAACTAACGCCGTTTAAATGTCCCGTCTTATTCGGATGCAAAAATTTTGCTTAAACGTGATTTACAATTACGGTGCGGGAATTTATCTACATTCGAACTGCTTCTCTTAAACACTGATCAGCTTTCCCGTAACTGAATACCGTATCAATTTTCTCTCGTGTTGAATAATTCATTTGAAACAGTACGTCGGTGCACTGATAAATTGAAACTGATCAGGATTTCAATCCGTTAGGTATCATCAATATTACGATAATAAACATGTTTACATTCACGCTGTTGATTGTCGAGTCTTGATCAAAGCTTGTGTTTTATTAAATAAGTTTTACGTGAAAGTTTAATTTCCAGAGATTCAGGTCATTCGAAGATCACGTTATCGTATCGGTATTTTTCGATCAGCAATAATAAAAAAATGGCGGCCTTATTTGAAGAGATTACTCTGTATATTGCAACGGGACGCATTTAATAAATGGCGATAGGAAAAAAGCTCTGGCAATTCTTACATACATATTTATGAGGAATCGCTCTTAGGTTAATTTTGTGCTAGCAGAGCGTAAAGTAAAAATGTGAAAACGGGATTTTCGTGCAAATTGCATTGATCTCGAGGCTGTACAGAAAAGCAGACCACTTCGTAGGATCAATCAACGTAGGAGCGGTGCAGACCAGTGGGTTGCTCCATTTTTCCACGGTAGTTAGTACAAAGATAGATATAACGGCGAGAGCCGCTAGTGGAAATCTCGAATAGGATTTTCAGCTAGCTCTCGTGGCTCTTTGATTAAAGGCAACGATACGTTCGTTATATGGAACGGCTGGTTAAAGAGACACTCGAAACCGGCGGGCCGGGCGCGAATTTTTCGGTATAATTAGTGTCGGCCGAAAAGCCGGAGGGAAATGCGGCTCGCGTCGTCGTCCAGACGAACCTAACGGGAAAGACTCGATTTCCATACCTCCGGCGCAGCTATCGAAACCTCTACGTTCTCAAGTTAGCATTAAAAATCGATGAAATTCTCAAGTAAAATTTATAAATAAGAGTTATTTTTACCGCGGGATGCGACGACCCAATTTCGAAGCCGAGATCAAAGCTGGCGGACGCGAGCTTTTGAATATTAGAGCAGAGACAAAGCGGAAGCGTATCTCCGGGGGTAAAAAGTTGTTTCCCTATCGGAAACGCGAGGGGATCGTTCGTTCTCGCGGAAGGAGGGCCGGAATCTTTGCCCGGCTAAGAATGTTTGCTCGTCCGATATCCGACCCATTACAGATTGCGCCAGACCCCGCGATGAAGATAAATTGTTTTCACGGAAAACTAGCCGTCAGCCGGCTCGATAACCGATGGAAAATGCAACGCAGATTGCCGGGATCCACTTTTTCCGCGATCCGGAGAAACGGATCAATTCCCGGGCGGCGATAACGCGGCCGCGCCGAGATAACGCGCAGACAAATTCTCAAAGCGGACGGAGTACTTACCTGAGTTAAGACGCCGGGGTATAAAGCGACATGAAAATTCATCGCGACAAAGACCGATGTAGCGTAAAGGCTGTCTTACAACGACGACCTACTTACCGGCTACCCTTTTAACGCTCCTTTAACCGAGCGAACCGGATTAACTGCAACCACCACCGATACAGCCTTCTCCTCTTTTTTTTTCAACCCCCGTGCAATTATGAAGTAATTGAATTTCATATTAGCACTGTCGGTTCACGTGCGCGTTCTGCATTTCAGCCCGGCCAGCTGTCTGCCATGATAAAACGTGAAATTTTCCTCAACTGAGAATGCTGCCCCGCTCACGCACTACTTATTTGGTTGGGAAACACGATAGCGCTTAACTATCCACCTTATTAGCCAGATCTTTCGCCAAGTTTATGCCCTGCCCGAAGTTACGGAGTATTTAAAAGAAAAACTTCTCGAGATGTTCCCACGAAAAGTTAAACCTTCACGATAAGTAGAGATAAAAAAGAGATTTCAAATTCTGCGTTAGACACTGAATCCTCCTCGACATCTAACCACTAATATTCATATAAGTCTCGAAATCAGAGACTTAATAAACTCGAGAGCGAGGGAGAGATAAATTACTCAACAAGTGTAGTAATTACTGTAATATAACACGTAAAACAACAAAATGATACTTATAAAACTAAAATTAAAACTAGAACTAAGACTAAAATTTCGTTAATCTTAATATCGCACCTGAATCATCACAATTGTCGATATCTTATTTTATACAATTATAGCCTTTGAAACAGTAACTATGCCGTATGGCGGCTGACCAGGGAATAACCAGCGAATGACCAGCGAATAACCCATGTTCCGCGTAATGTGTTTACAATGGCCATCTCAGTCACCTTCAGTCACATAGACATCTAGATGACTAAGTTTGATAGGCGTCAAACTTACATTCATTAAATAAATATTACTAATTTTAAGAAATCAAGGAATATTTAGGAATATTTATTAAAGTTCGAATCAACCCTGAGATATACAGGATGCCTCAGAAAGTGTCAGAGAATTAAATAAATATAATGTTATATGATTATGAACTGAGCCTGTTTTTGAAAACAAACGAATTTTCATCGTTGACAGAGTTTGAAATACGTTGTTGCATCGTGCAATGCTTCATACACGATGTCAAGTGTCGAACCGAGCTAACTTTTCCAGCTCGTCAGTATCAATCACTCTTTGTTCGATTAATCTCTATTAGAAGATCTTTCACAAATTGTCCATTTACTTCATTCTCCAAAGCAGCGTTAGTAGTGTCTGTTAAAAGTTTCCGCGTTACGACCCAGTTCAGTAGAATCGTAGTTCACTTTCACACGGATCCGTCATATAATCTAAAAACACCGAAGGATCAGTCAATGTCTCGATTTAATTCCCTCAAATCGTACACTGAAATTTTGATCGCCCGCCAGATATATTCGTAGATCGTTCCGGGCGAAATCGCGGTAGGCGCACGTGGACACAGCGGCAAGAATAATTGAGAGATACCGGTTGATTGACCGCGCATTAATCTCGAGTTTGGAAAACGCGGGGGTAAAAGGGCTAATCGCGCGAGCGCCGGTCATCAATCTCGTATAGCTCGATTCCTGGGCCATCGTTCAAAAAGCGTGAGGACGCGCGCGCGCGCGCGCGGTGCCGGGTAACGAGATAGGGTCGACGAGATAATTTTTCGCAGCGATCGGAAGGTGCGCGCGGCCGGAGAAAGTATAACCCGGCGCGCCGCGTTTCCATTAGCATCGGTTAAAAGTGCTTTTCATTAGCGTCGGCCCGCGGGAACAAAGGGGTTCGAGTTTGAGCACGAAAGGCGCGCGCTTGCGCCCGCCGTGAAACGGGATGATGCCCGGCCGGCAGAAACGGGGGAATGAAAGGTGAAGGGCAGGAGGAGGAGAGGTCGGAGGGCGAGAGTACCGGATAATGGGGCTCGCCGGTCTGCTCTCCCGGTCTAGGTGCGCGCCTACTCAAAATAATATCGCAGCCCGATGGGTCCTCATCAATCACGTGCCCTAATGAAAAGCCTCGCGCTAAAGCTGCGTCGTGAATGAACGGCCGGGGCCGACTGAACCCGCCGGCCAACGATACGCAACGCGATTCCGACCCGTTTCCCCGACCGAACACAATTACTTGGCGATCGCCGGGCCGACGGAAGGGAAAGGAGATCGAACGATAACGCCGGGGATCAGGCGGATCATAAATATTCGCGGCCGAACGAATAAACGGGGGCTTAATTAAAATTGTTTTGTCGTCCGCGGGCTCGCGCGAAACGGCACGCGGCTGTATTATTTTAATTAAATGTCTCCTACAGAAACCACGCGTGTTCGACCTAATAAGTTCATCTATTCCCAGCTGCACGATGCAATTCCATTATTATTAACAAACGAGGTAGCGCGGCGAGTCGGGGACGCATCGACCCGCCGCGCGTCCGTCCGGGCGACTTCGCCACGGGGGCTCCGGGCGTCCCTTTTGTGCTCTCTTTCCAGCTTTAGATACTCACCGACGCCGCCGACGCCGACGCTCTTTCCCCGTCTTCCACCTTTTTTCCCAGTCGACACACCTGTCAACACTCCCTTAATATACGGGCCACTTGGCTGCCGCTGAATAACCCTCGAAATCTTTATTTTGCGGACGGCTACGCGAGACTCGTAAACGACCTCCCGACGCGGAGAAATCGTCTCCCCGCGCGCGCACTTTCCCTTTATTCTCGCCGCCCCCGGCTTTCTTCCGGCCGGCCGCTTTTTCCCCGGCCGACTCTACTCTCTCCGAGACTTTTGCAAATTCCCCGCCAATCATTTTTACGTAGCGGTTAATTGTCCTTGGGACAATCGGATCGTTTTATTTTTTTACTCGCTTGTTTTCCCCGGCGATTCTTCTCCCTCCGGAGGGGGAATAAAGGAAACGGAGAAGCCCCGGGAAGTTTGAGAAAAACGCCGACTCGAATAACTAAACTATGCGACGCTCGGAGACAAATGCCACTTCAGCTACACGGAACTTCTTCACGTTCATCCGGTGTTCCCTTTTCTAGTCGTTTGGTTCGGGCTTGATCTCTTCTTGCTTTTCTTTACGCTCGAAGGGGCCGCCGCCGCCGCGTTCACTGAATCGTCGAACAGCTCGAGCATAACGCTGATACTTCATTTCGATATTCCCCCCGGTGTATGCATCGCGCATACACGCGTCCCCCGTTCGCCGTGTCAACGAACTTAATCATGCGCGCGGCGTTAAGAAAATTTTCTCTGTGCAGTCGATCGTCAGGGCGTTTCATTCTCGTCGGCCTCGGTTTCTCGCGGGGCGTGCGAAATTCGAGTCGGAGAAAATTGCTAATTAATAAAACCGTGTGTGCGTGCCGTCGACCGATCGCGTTCCCGCGTTTTTAACGAGCTCGTTACAACACCGCGATTTTCTATAAGCGCAAGCGTGCGAATAATGAGCATATGTCGTTCAGCGCCCCGTACACTTTCCCTCGGCGGTAAATCCGCCCCGACTCCGGTAACGCTAATAATCGATCCTCGTTTAACGAACGCCACTGTTTGTTCCTCGATCCCGGATAAAAATCGGCGCGCCGTTTGTCCCCCGATTTTTCGGCAAATAAAATAACCGATCGCGGGCGTCGAGTAATCGCGCGCATTTCGCGAGAATCTGCGCGTCGGTTTATCCCGGCTGGCCAGAGATATTTGTAGAAAAAACTTTCCGCCCACGCACACCTGTGCCCGCCGCTTTTCCTCGTTAGCGCCCGGCCACGGCCGCTCGCCCGCGCGACGAATTATTCCCGGAAATTTTTTAAGAGGATTTTCGTGCATCGCGTTCAAAATTGTATGCACGCGCGCTCGTAAACCGACCGAGGCTTCCTGTTCTTTCAGCGGCAGAGTTATATGCTCGCCGCGTCTATTCCTCCCGGCTTTGCGTCGTGACCTCGCGGTGAATCGGCGTTTTTGAGCGGAGCTGTACGCTCGACTTCTGGATTAGAAAGACTGTTGATGCAATTGGTTTACGACGTAGGTAGTTAATGGTAACTCGATGAACGGCGGGCAGTCGAATGTAATTGAAGCCGAGCCGATTCCCGGCGATATTAACGTGACGACGTCGCCCGAACGAACGCGCCAATTGCCGTTAATTACCGTGGAAGTGGACGCGGTAGTTCCCTATTTCATTATAGGCAATAGTCGTCCAGTTTTAGGGCGCCGAACGGCGGAGTAGTCGGTCGGGGGAAAAAAGTCCGAGGGCCGGCGGGGCGAGAAGTCAATCAGAAATCGGGGGGCCGTCGGTGATGCTGGATTAACTCCAATAATTCCTCGATTGGAAAGAAAGAGGACGCCGCATCGAGGCGGTAAAGGCGCGACCGTCGGCCGAAAATCATTCGGCCGGCTACCGAATTTGACAGAGAGGTTACGTCTGGCACTCGCTAATCGATCGAAAGCAATTAAAAATGTTTAATCGAACGTGAGATCCCACGGCCAGCAACTTTCCGCCCTGTCGTTTTACTTTCGACCGACTTTGCCTATTGATTAACCGCTCTTCCATTTTTGTTCACGCCGCCATCTGCCCGGCTGCGAAAGACGCGTCTCGCAATCGTTTATTAGTCACTGGTAATCAATGAATTAGTTAATTAATTGAAATCGACGGAGAGGGGTCGGCGGTTAAAGGGTGTTTGAGCACCGCTGCCGAAGGGTGCTTGTCGCGCGAACCTCCGAGGGTTGTTCGCATTGTTCGCGAAAACAATGCTGTTCAGCAGGTAATTCGGCGTGGGTGTTGTACAACAAGATGTACCTAGAGAGCCCCGCTTTCGTACAAAGGCCGTGCCCAATTGTCGAACCTTGTTTTACGTATTTTCGAACATACGCTTCATTTCGGCGGCACCGAAATTTTGATCCCGCGATCGAGCGTTCCGCTCGCTCGATTCCGCCGCGGTTTAAACGGTGTCGCGACGCTGTTCTACCGCGCGACGTTTTTACAGTTTGTCACGGACTTGGGACCGTTTTACACGGGGAATAATGTAAAAGTTGCACGCGAGTTTTATGGCCCATTCGTATTACCGGAATTACAGAATCTTATGTGGCCGGCACTATTATTTTTTGTTTATTGAGATAAATGTCAGTGTATAAAGTTGCGCAAGTTCGCCGGGGATTTTTCGCCCCGCGGCGTATAGTATGTACATCTATTTCATTGTTAGTCTGAAATATTTGCCGACGGACGTTCGCGGATATCGCCGGAACGGTAAAAACTTAATCCCCGACGAGATTTGTTTCAAATGAGTTTTATAATTTTTATCTTCGCCGGTTACATACGTTTTTATAAAAACGCGATTGCGCGTGATATACACATAATCAGATACGAATTCGGAATGGGGGCGTTAAATTTTACCGAGCATTTTTAAACTCTGATAAATAATGAACGAGTGGCATTTTTTAGCTCGACGAATTTAATAGTATAAACCGTGATACGAATACAGTTTTATTTCTGGATTAAAGTCTCGGAAATTATTGATTTGAAAAACGTGTACGGACGCGTTCATTACAAAACTCCAATTATTTCGCGAATTTCCATATGTCGGGAACTCGATTAGAACGCGGGGTTCGCGGATTTCGTGTGAAATAAAAATTCTTCGAAAAGCATCAGCGAACGCATTTCGTTAATAATTCTCGGGGGGGATAAAAGCCCGGACGAATCAGGGAACGCTGTAACGAGGTTAATAAGTCATAAAATAAATTCTACTCGATTTCGTTCGAAGTTTGTCGCCGTTTAAATGCCTTGGCAATGACGCCGGTCTCAACCTCGGACCTTAACCGAGGTTTATACACCGAATTCACGGGGAAACGATGAATATTTTAATGAGAACTTAGTATTTCGGTCCGCGCTCAGCTCCGATATTTCCTCGTTTCGCTCTGTTTATTAAAGACTCCCACCGAAAACGGCGCTGCATCGATCGGCCGTGAAGGAACTCCGGTCGGAACATTAAAATTATTATTCCTCGGGTAACGTTCAATTCTCCATTCACCTTGTCGGCTCTTGTTCCCTGGGAAACTACTCCTCCCCCGCCTCCTCCT